>JANHAO010006208.1:0-21638 GCA_026873985.1 Saraca asoca
GGAAGGAGGAGTTACATGCATTAATTAGAAGCTACAGTTGTGTTACATCAAGCTATAAATGAGAAAAGATAGCAAAGAGGCTACAGTCCGGCTACTACGCAAGTAGGCTGTAGAATGGTCTCCCTAGGTTGGCAGTAGTCCTGAACCTGTTGTCATCCGATGCTTGGAGTTGTTAAGCCAAGCAAGATACTTGGGCGTCCTGAGTGGGAATCCTTAGCTCGGGGCTGTCATGGAGATTGCTGTGGCGAGCTTGGTATTGCTACGAGCCTTGTGGCTTCCTCGTTATCTCATTGTGTCGCTACCTCGTTAAGGATGAGGCAAGACCGGCTTCGGGAAGGATACTGAGGCTATCTCGCTATGCCACTTTCTGGTGGGCGAAGCGAGGCCTGCCGAAAGCTTCTTGTCGAAGCAAGGAACTTGGTCTTGGTTGCGCTCGGGGACTTGTCCTCGCGATGCCACTTTTCGTATATAACATCAACAAATGAAGACAGACAAATTAGCTTTCAGTGACTAAAGTTGATATTCAAATTTGTAATACAATGACAATTCTATGTATAGGAAAATTCAGACTGTTACAGTAATTGCTATAGTGACCTCTACTACAATAGATGTTACTGTACAATATTGCCACTAATTTACTATAGTGGCTGTTGTTGAAGTCTTCATGTAAATTTAGTCACCAAATGGCAACGAAAGTGGATTCTTCAAATTTTCATTTTGTATAGCATACTATAGGCCATCTACAATCTTTTCTTCTTTTTAGCTTTTTTTTTTTTTGGTTGCATTTCGGCCACCTCCGGTTCTGGTATATATATATATATATGTGTGTGTGTGTGTGAGTGGGTGTGTGTGTGTGTGTGAAAATATTTTAGTTACACTTGACCAATAACCTGCCCGGTATATCTTGATTTGGATATATTCTTCTATGGGAACATTCTCAACTCCAATGGGCTTTGTATGTTCTTATAGTTGGAGAAATGTTCCCGTGGAGAATAATTTATAATTAGTGGATGAAGTAATTGAACATTGATTAAGATGATAGGAAAAAAATTTAAAAAAAGTAATAAATACATTCTTGATTTTAAAAAGCAACAAATAAAAAGAAAAAAAATTCTCCAAAGATAACTATGAATGGAGGGAGTAATTGATTTCACCAAATCGTCAATTTCATCCTATTGCTAATTAATCATCATCCACACTTTGGCAGGAATTCAAATAATTAATTTTGTAATGAATTATTATCACAATTATTGTAAGAAGCATAAATTCTGATGCCAGAGCCCACAGTAAATAATGAACTCTCGTATGTAAATTACTAGCTAATTTTCTCAAGTTGGTGTGCTCTCCACTAATAATTCAATTAATTAATCACTGATTAATCAAATGTTTATGAATAGAAAGAAGTAGGGTCAGTTTCAACTTCCAAGTAATAAAAGCAGATGGCGCATGCTAACTCATAAAACCTAAAAGAACGGCAAAGGAATATTTTCATATTCCCTTGGAATCTTCTTTTACTGGAAAAAAGAAAAAAAAATTAAAACAAAACAAAGTGTCCTAATATATATATATATATATATATATATATATGGACACACACGATTTTTAAAACAATTATTTTTATCTTTTTTTATCATGAGAGTCCCACAGAAATATTTAATAATAAAGCGAATACATTGCAAGAAATTAATTAATTAATACATCACAAGAAGTAAAATTTTTTATTTAAACTTTCATCGATAGAATTATAAATTTTATAAGGCAAATTATATTTACTTTATTTGAGATTTTATCAAATTATATTCACACTTTTTTATTTTTAGACATATCACTAACCTCCTATTTTCATATGTATTTATCTTTTTCCCCCTATTTAAACCTACACTCATTTCTTCTAATACAAAAAATAAAAATAAAGAAGACAAGTGTATATTCTTTAAAATAAAAGGATGTCAGAGTAATTAAAATAAATATTAAGGGAAGTAAGTGTAATGTTGACACCAAAATTCGATCAACAGGTTTGTGTTTAATATCACCCCAGACTGGAAGTTGAATATGAAAGAAAGCAGAAAGAAAAGATGCTGAAAGAGAAGAAAGATAGCAAACACCAGGAGTTTTATCGTGATTCAGCTAAAGCCAAGTTGGCCCCTACATCCACGGTGGTTTTGATTATCAACTAATTGTTGTTTTTCTCAATTTGATTACAGTGGCAGTGTTCTCTCATTGTGTACAGTACTCTCTCTGTGTTTCGACAGAGTTTCTGCATGCAAATTCCTCTCCATTTTTACAATGACCGTCCCTTTAATTTATAGAACGGGAAAGGGGTACAAACATAATTTTACAAGTAATAGAATGATTATTTTCATTGCACTAGGCATTTAATGCTTGGTATCAGGTAACTAATATCGAGCAAATCATTATCGGATTGCTGGGATGCTGATGTGTTGGTTTAGAGGTTGAGCTGCCAGTTAGAGATGCATGCCCTTGATTGCTACCTGGATCTCGTACATGTGTCTGGCTCGCTAACCTCGTGACTTGGCATTGTGCTAGTGGATGAGCTGGAGGCTTTGGCTGACCTCATTGTTCTTGCTCAGTTGTTCTCCTTGAGGGTGGTTGGGGTGGTAGTCTTCTCGTTGATGGGTTGAGGGCCTTCTCAGCGAGCTATGCTCTCTGCTGTGACATCGCTCAATGTCTTCAGCTTGCACCTGATGGCTTGGCATCCTTGCTGAGCGATCTTGATCCCCAATTTGGGCCTCCACTTGATTAGTTATGCCTCTTACTGGACCTTGGCCAGCCCAAACTGTGTTTTCTAAAAAATACCCATAACATAAGCCCCTCAACTCTCAGCTCGCTCTGTGGGCAGCAAGTTGCAACTGATAGGCAAAGTATTCATCTACAGTTTATGGGATTGGACGAGTCTCTATGTTCAGACCGTTGTGTTGTCTTTTTTGTTTCTCAGACTTTCATTTCCCTTACTGTAGGCTATACTTCTCATTGTGTGCAATTTTTAGCCGTTAGCGTGGCGATCTCATTTTTTTTGGATCATCTGATCTAAAATAGCCAAGTGTCCTCTGGGTCACTTGATGAACCCAACTGGTCTATTAAAGCCTGTGAAGCTCCTCTTGCTTCTCTATGAGGTTGCCTGATGGATGCTTTAATTAAGCCCCCTATGCTTTCAGCAGCTTGGTTTTCAGTGGAACTCTTTGAGATGTGTATGGTTTGTTATAGAGGTTTTGGGGGTGTGAATGGCCAGTTGCACATGGCTTCCTTGGATAGGTTTTCTTGTTGGCTCTTGGGAAGTCTTGTACAGATCTTAGATTACTTCCTCATAGCTTTTCTGTGAAGTTTAGCCTTGCTAGCTAAATTCCTGACTCCTTTTTGAATTGCTCTAGGTTTGAGTCAAGAAATGAACCGTTGGCTGAGAAAGGCTATAAGCAAGAGCAACCATGTTCGTTGGTGTTTCATCTGATGGGAGTTCATCCCCTGGAGTCTAGCTTTCTCTTCCCTTGTGAGAGTTATAGCTTTAGGCTTTTACTTTATTCTTGTGTATTAGTTCTTCTGATGTAAATCTATCTCGTTGAAGGAGGTCTTTTAATAAAGCTTCAAGCATTACATTTATATCTTTTATCTTTGTAAGTTCATTATATTGATGGCTCAATTGGTTGCCGACGGTAACACGACCAACCCCTGCAAAATCATAACTTGATAATCATTATATGGAGTGTTTAGTGGGTTAATTAACCCCAGTTATTAAAAGTAAAATTTGTGCCAATAGGCTTAGGCCAATAAGTTTCAACTTAAAGGATATGCATGATCAGTTGATCGTGCCAGCTCACTCTAATCGGTAGAAAGCATGAGCATCAGAGTGCCTTTGAGGTCAAATGTAAGTGGTAGGGTGCTCGAGCATCATCGCCGTCACGAGAATGAGTTTCTATGTGGGCTGCATAGACATATCAGTTCACGCAAGAGTTTTGTGCTCGTGGCACTTCTTCGACGTGACTCGTACAAGAGTTCGGTGTATGGCTAGCGTTTCTTGGATGCGAAGTCTTGAAATTGTCCACGTAAGATTTTTATGTATAGAGAACTTCTTGGACCTGGCTCATACAAGATTTTTGTGTGTGGCTAGCACTTCTTAGAAGCGAGGTCTTGGAATTGTCCGCGCAAGATTTTTGTCCATAGAGCACTTTTTGGACACGGCTCCTGCAAGATTTTTGTGCATGGCTAGCACTTCTTGGATGCGAGGTCTTGGAATTGTCCGCGCAAGTTTTTTGTGCATAGAGCACTTCTTGGACACAGCTCATGCAAGACTTTTGTGCATGGCTAGCACTTCATGAACACAAGGTCTTGGAATGCTGTCACAATCCAATGCTGTGCGACCTGCAACACCAATGAGTCGTTTGGCATTCCCGTTCATCTTATCCATGGCTCTTCGATTCCCAACAATAATTGGCAATAATTACTCTTAATTTTGATAAGCATGTGCCACATCATCATGAGTTGGCTGTTGGCTTCTCTCGAGTCATTGGATCATGGGTAATTGACTAGCCTTTTGATCTGACTATGGGATCAGATGCATTTATAAACTGAAAGGGCCTTCTCTCTCCCTCTCAGTTGCCATTCAAAAATTTTCAGAGTTCTTGTTTCCTCTACTCATTTGCTTTCCTGATTGTCATGACAGCTCCTTCACCGTCGATTTTCGCTGGTTTCGATCTAATTTTTCGATTATTATTCAAGTTCCTTTCACCAGAAATTGTTGCTGCACATCATTCTGAACCTTCTGTCTCCACAAATCATGGTATGTCTCCTTTTGCCTTGCACTTTTCTGTGTTTTCCTCTTTCGTAGGCAGTAGGAAATCTGATCATAACTGGTTGAGGGATGATAGGGCTAATAGGCAGAGCTTGTCTAGACATTTTAACTTGTTTGAATCAATATAGTTGGTCTACAGGTAGACCTTAGGGTTTTTGGACATTGTTTTTAGTCTTTTGGGATTCTGTGGTTCGGTCAGAGTGTCCCCTCCATTTGCCAGAGTCTGGGCTATTGATGCAGTGACTTAGGGTGTGCATGGCCTATAGTGTAGGGGATCATTAGTCTTAGCTTTTGGTATGGTTCACTCGCAGTGACCTAACCAATCTTTTTCTTTGTGTAGATAGGAGCAGGTCATGCATGTTGCCATTGGTAGATAGCAAGCTTGAGGCTAGCTCTTGTTCTTGCTTCTTCAATAAGGTCTAGGTTCACAGTGAGCAGTCAATCATTATCCTCTGGGCTGAAAGGATTCTTCGTTGCGTTGCTACCTCTAGTTCTACTGGGATCATTGCTTTGCATCTGTACACCATTGAGAATTAAGTCTCCCCTGTTGAGTTATAGGGCATGGTCTTGTAGGCCCAAAGCATTGTCTATAGTTCATCAGCCCAAGCTCCTTTTTTGGCTTTTAACTTGGTCTTCAAGATCCACTTGATGATCTTATTGGCGGCTTCCACCTGCCTGTTGGCTTGCAAATGATCTACGGCTGCGAAGCTCTTAGTGATCTTAAGGTCGTCCCAGAACTTTAGGAACTACTCACTAGTAAATTGAGTCCCATTATCGGTAATGATCTACTGAGGGACTTTGAACCTACAAATAATATTGTTCCACATGAACTTCTCAACCTTCGAAGATGAGATTTCAGCAAGTTCCTTTGCTTCTGTCCACTTAGTGAAGTAGTCCACAGCTTCTATCGCATATTTGCAATTTCCTTGGGCCTTAGGAAGTGGTCTAATCAAGTCTACTCCCCAGATCATGATTGGCCACGGACTAGTCATTTGTCTCAAGTAGGCTGGCAGAGCTTGTGGCACCATTGTGAACCTCTGGCACTTATCACACCTCTTGACAAGGTCTATAGCATCTTGCTTCATCGTCAGCCAGCAGAATCCTTGCTGAAGAGCTTTTTGTGCCAAAGATAGCCCCTTAGCATGGCTTTCACAATGACCTGCAAGAATCTCCTCCAAGACAGTGTCACAGTTCTCGCCATCAATGCATCTCAGAAGTGGGATTGTGAACCCTTTCTTATACAATGCATCATCACAAATGCAATATCTAGTTGCTCAAGCTCACAGACGTCGCGCCTCAAGTTTATCTTCTGGTAGTTTATCATTCTGTAGGTAGTCAAGGATCGAATTCATCTAGGAGTTTAGTGCTCTAGCAATCACCATCATGACATCTTCTTGCTCAATGCTTAGGGACGACAAGAGCTCTACCGGGATCGTTCCTAGGAGATCAACATCTTCAGTAGTGGACAGGTGAGCCAAAGCATCAGCATGCACATTTTAAGCTTGCAGTATTTGATTGATCTCGTATTGCTAGAAGGAACTCAATGACTCTTGGACCTTTTGGAGATAGCTCATCATCTTCGACCCTTGAGCTTGGTAATCACCTTTCACATGACAGACAATGAGCTGTGAGACACTAAAAATCTTCAACTTTTCAGCTTGCACCTCCTTAGCCAATTGCAATCCCCCCAGCAACACCTCATACTCAACTTCATTGTTAGTGGCCTAGAAGCCAAATCTTCAGGTGCAAAAGACCTTGTGCCCTCCGGACTGATGAGAAGCACCCCTGCTCTAGCCTTTTGATAGCATGATGATCCGTCAATGTATAATTCCCACCATTGGGCCTCAGGAATCTTTACTTCCTCTTGCATAGGTCCCGTAAATTCTACAATGAAGTCAGCTAGTGCTTGCCCCTTGATGGCTGATTTGGACTTGTATTCGATATCAAAGTGAGCGAGCTCAATTGCCCATTTGAGTAGTCGTCTTGAGGCATTCGTCTTCTGCAAGACTTGTCTTAATGGGAATTGTGTGAGGACCCTTATGCTATGGGCTTGGAAGTAGGGTCGTAGCTTTCTCCAGGCAATGACTAGGCAATACACGAGCTTTTCCATAGGTGAGTACCTCGTTTCAGCATCCAGTAGCCTTTTGCTTACATAGTAAAAGGGGAGTTGAGCTCCTCCCTCTTCCCGTGTTAGAGCCGTACTTAAGGCATGTTGGGATACCCCTAGGTATACAATTAACCTCTTGCCTTCTTTTGGTTTAGACAAGAGTGGAGCTCGTTCGAGGTACGATTTGAGTTCCTGAAAAGTGACCTCACATTCTGGAGTCCATTTGAACCTCTTCGCTCTTTTGAGGATGTTGAAGAAGGGGATGCATTTGTCCGTCGCCTTCGAGATAAATTAGCTTAGTGCAGTGATTTGGCCATTCAAACTTTGAACATCTTTTGGACCTGTAGGGGAATGCATGTCAAGGAGTTCTCTGACTTTCTCTGGGTTTGCTTCGATCCCTCTATTATTGACCACAAAATCGAGGAATCTAACTGAGGCAACTCCAAACGCATATTTGTATGGGTTCAGCTTCATCTGATACCTCCTCAGGGTTTGGAACATTTCTTCCAAGTCGCAAACATGATCAATGAGCTGTTTGGACTTCACCAGCATGTTGTCAATGTATACCTCTATTGTTTTGCCAATTTGTTCTTGAAACATCATATTTACTAATCGCTGGTAAGTGGCCCTCGCATTTTTGAGCCTGAAAGGCATCACTTTATAGCAGTATAACTCGTAGTCAATAATGAATGAGGTATGTTCTTTGTCTTGTGCAGCCATTGGGATTTGGTTATACCCCAAGTAGGCATCCATGAAGCTAAGGAGCTCATGCCCCGCTATCACATCTACAAGCTGGTCGATCCTTGGAAAAGGGAAGCCAGCTTTGGGGCACGCCTTTTTAAGATCGATGAAGTCAATACAAGTTCTCCACTTCCCGTTCTTTTTCTTTACGAGGATGGGATTGGCCACCCAAGTGGGGTAGTGTGCTTCTCGAATGAAATTGTTTGCCAAAAGTCTATCCACCTCTTCTTTCAATGCTGCATAACGTTCGACCATCATCGGCCTTCTCTTTTGACAAACTGGCTTGACCCGGGGGTCGATATTGAGTCTATGTGACATTACATTTGGATCGATGCCCACCATGTCTTCATGGCTCCAGGCAAAGATGTCCAGGTTTGCCTTGAGGAATTCCATTAGTTACATTTTCACATTGGGTGGTAAGCACCTCCCAACTTAAGGCATCTCTCCTTGTCTGCTTCGCTAACACACACGTCCTCGAGCTCTTCAACGGGCCTAGTGGCTCGTTCGGTGTCCACCTTGTGAGGATTGAGATCATGGCTAAATCCCTTTTGCTCTTATTGCCTAGGCTTTTCCCCAGACACCACATGCACCTTTTTCCCTTGGACTTTGAGTTTGATTGTGTTTTTATAGCAGTGCTGGGCTACTTGTTGCTCTCCTCGCACGCACCTACCTCCGTTCAGGGTCGGGAACTTAATGGTCAGTGTTTTGGTTGATGTCCCTATATCAAAATCATTCATGGCGGGTTGCCCTAGCACCGCATTGTAGACTGAGGGGCAATCTATGATCAGGAAATCCACCATGACAGTTGCATATTGGTTGAGGTCGCCTAGAGTGAGTGGGAGTCTAATTTGTCCTACTGGGACTATTCCAACTGCTGTGAAACCATAAAGAGGCTCAAGGGAAGGATCTAGCTGACTCATGCTTATGCCCATCTAGTCGAAGCATCCCTTGTACATCACATTCACGGAGCTTCCAGTGTCAACCATTATCCTTCTTACCTCAGCGTTGCCAATCTTTGCCCAAATGACAATCGCATCATTGTGGGGATAATGAATTCCTTTCGCATCCTCTTCCATGAATAAGTTGCTGTCCGAGGCTATTTTAGCCTTCTTGGTTAGTCTATCACATTCCACATGACTCGCTAGCAGAACACAGCCCGCTGCTCTCATATAACGGTTATGCGACCAGTTTAAAGTGCCTGCAATATGAGGCCCATCGTGTATAGTGAAGATGGTCCTCATAGAGGGTGCCTCCTTGTGCTTCAGAGTTTACTGGTGCTACGGTGCAGGCTACTAAGGACGCGGGGATTGCTACCCTGGGGACCTCACCATATAGTCCATCAGACGGCCCCTTTTAATGAGATCCTCAATGGCATCCTTATCGCCCAATAATCCAAAGTGTTGTGCCTAACCTCACTGTGATAGGCACAAAATTTATTGTAGTTCCTCTTCTCAATAGGGGCCCCAGGGGCCTTGGTCTGTCAAAATCTTCATTATTCCTCTCGGTCACATAAATCCTGTTTAGCGTGGCCGACAAAACGGTATAGGTATCATAGCAACCTTAAGGTTGAGACTGCTCGTTCCAGGCCTTCTTCACGGCTTGACCTCCAAAGCCACTCTTTTGGCCCTCTTTATTGACCTTGCCTCTCTTTTCTTGCCTCGGTTGGAGGTGCTCGCCTCCCCCTTCCAGCTTGATTTCTTCAGACAAAAGGTGTCTTCCCATCAGATCTCTTTAGCAGCCCGTTCATAGAATTCACCTAGGCTCTTGACGGGGGACTTGTATATGCCCTCGTACAATTTTCCATCCTTTTGAAGACCGGTCGAGATTGCCATGAGGACGCTTTTATCTAATGGGTTTTCTATATTGCTAACTTCATGTTAGAACTTGGTGATATAATCTTTGAGCAACTCGTCTTGCCACTGAAAAATCGTCACCAAATGGCAGGATAGGGCAAGTTGCTTCTTTAGAGCCCTATACTGGTTGAGGAACTTCTCTTGACATTCTTCCCAACTCCTAATGCTACGAGTCAGGAGACTTCTAAACCATGTTCGTGGCACCTCTCTGAGTGTAGCGGGGAAGACCTGGCACTTTACCAATGGATTAGAAGTTTGCAGGTCCATCTGGACGTTAAAATGTCCAAATGACTGTAGGGATCACTATCCCCATTATAGAGGGGGATGTTCAGAATTTTAAATCTATGAGGAAGGGGCTCCGTCTCAATTTTGCTAGAGAGTGGAGTTCTCTCCTCACGGGATACTTGGTTCCCCTAGGACGCAGAGTTCTTTTCCAACTGTTCCATCCTTTGGAGTAGTTTTTTGACCATTGGGTCTTGAGACTTAGACCGATGACTGCTAATTTGTCGACTCTTTTCATCTCACTTGCTACGAGAGTGGTGGTCAGAGGTTGTATGCTTCTTGCTGTGCTTGCGGCTGGATGAATCACAGTCCATCTCTTGTTCGTGATCGATTTCATGCGAGCTCTCATTTTGTTGGTCATCTCCCTTATCTTTTTGAACTCAGTGGACTTTAGACCTTAACCGCGAGTTTGATGAACGGAGCGAACCAGCTCGCTGACATTTGATTCTAATTTGTTCCTTGTGTTGAGGCCCTGACTGGTGACATCCACCACCAGGTGTAACAACTTCATCCTGTCTAGGTGCACCTTGGGCGTGTGCCTGGGCCAATACTCTGACCATATTAGCCAACTCCTTCATGGTGTTTTCGATTCCTTCCTGACGTCGGTCAAGTGCTTCTTAGCACTATTACCAAGTTTAGGCTTCGTCAGTTTCGAGAGCTACGAGTTAGTGTGGAATGAAGGAGGCTGTGCCAGTATTGGCACCTGCAGTGGGGGTCCATCTGACCTTTGGGTTGGCCAGTAGTGATCTCTGAACTCCTGGTGGCTTTTCCTCTTACCATTGTGCTTGAAACAGCTTATCAAGAATGGAAGATGAAGAATGTGTAGTGGGGCCTCTTTCTAGCACCAAAATATTGACACCAAAATCTGATTAACAGGTTTGTGTTCAATATCACCCCAGACTACAAGTTGAATATGGAAAAAAGCAAAAAGAAAAGATGTTGAAAGAGAAGAAAGACAACAAACACCAGGAGTTTTATCGTAGTTCGACTAAAGCTAAGTTGGCTACTACATCCACGGTGGTTTTGATTATCAACTAACGGTTGTTTTTCTCAGATTGATTACAATGGTAGTGTTCTCTCACTGTGTACAATACTCTCTTTGTGTTTCGACAGAGTTTCTATATGCAAATTCCTCTCCCTTTTTACAATGATTGTCCCTTCCTATTTATAGAAGGGGAAAGGGATACAAATATAATTTTACAAGTAGCAAAATGATTATTTTTGCCACACTGGACATTTAATGCTTGGCGTCGGGTAATTACTACTGAGCAAATCATTGTCGGACTGCTAGGGGGCTGATGTGTTAATTTGGAGGCTGAGTTGTTAGTTGGAGATGCATGCCCTTGATTGTTGACTGGATCCCGTACATGCATCTGGCTCGCTAACCCGTGACCTGACATTGCATTGGTGGACGAGCTGGAGTCTATGGCTGACTTCGCTATTCTTGTTCGATCATTCTCCTTGAGGATGGTTGGGGTGGTAATCTTCTCGTTGACGGGTTGAGGGCCTTCTCAGCGAGCTGCACTCCCTACTGTGATGTCATTCGTTGTCTTCAGCTTGCGCCCAACGGCTTGGCATCCTCGTTGAGCGATCCCGAACCCTAATTTGGGCCTCCACTTGGTTAGCTGTGCCTTTTACTGAACCTTGGCCGACCCAAACCGTGTTTTCTAGAAAATACCCATAACATATAATTGATTTTTTATATACTTATTTAAAGAAAAAATATTACAAAATATAACATTATCATGAATATTAGTAAATTCAAATTAAATTGAATGCTGATTTTTCACCATCTTTAACAAAGATTGTGCAGGGTTTACATGTGCACTTGGAACCCACTATTAAAGAGACTAGATGTGTATTATGTTTTCTTCTTCCTCCAGTGTGAAGGAGATAATAGGCGATCATACTTTGGCACGTAGTACTATTATAATAATAAAAAGATGTGAACCCATTATTAGGATAAGTATTAACTTGGTTTCCCAAAAGATGCTGAAGTCACTGTAACTCTGAATTGGTGGAGAGTAATTGGCAAGATAAAGAATGAGGGTTGCACAAAAAGAGTTTCCACATATATCTTTTAGAATCGGATAGTGTTAGGGACACGTTAAAAAAAAATTAAATTACTTTCTCATATATATATAGAGAGAGAGAGAGAGAGAGACTTTACATACATAAATCGTAGAGCCTATTAAAACCCATGGAAGGGGAGCTCAAACCATTGATGGAAACCCAAAACAAAGCCAAAGAAAAATATTCTGCAATAGATTTGATTATATTTAGTGTATTTAAAATATGTACATTTCATAATCGCAAAGGGCTTAACACTAAATATATTAAAATAATATATTAATGTGCCAATAAAAAATAGTATCTTTTTAATCAGCCTTTTGGTCCACCCCATACCTTTAAGATTTATAGAGTTATAAATTTTGTGTTACATTTCTACTAAAATTTACTATATGTTTTTTCCCTTTTCTATAGAGAGACCCCTATGGATCCACTCTCCATCCCTGAATCAATTTCCACCGAGTCTTTTGCTCGATTTCAACCAAATCAATCAATTTTTGCAATTTAATTCCAGCATGTCGCGGTAAAGTGTAATTGATTTGATGCAATCTAGTGATGAATTTCACTCAAACTTCAATTTACCCTTAGGGCAAATTACAATCATTTCTCATTAGAATTATTGTAATTATAGTTATAATTTTTCTATTTTCAAAAATGGATGCCAAACTTTCTTTTTTATATACACTTACCTCCCATGTTTCAAAAAAGAAAATAAAGAAAGTTAGTATATATTTATAATAATAAAAAAGGAGTATTAAACCTCATAATAGGTGAGTGTAATTTACTCTTTGATATACTTAGAAATTAAACTTTGAATCATTTAAGGTCTAAAATTAAAGGATGAGTATACTCTAATCAACTTGCATCGCTTACAACCAACCTACACGGAAATAATAAATCTGATCATTTACAATCAACTTACAAATAGACAGACGCCTATTATTAGTCTGATATTCATATGTAGATCTGAATAAGTTACAGTGTTATTAGTTATGCATTCAAACTTTCGTATTGAATTTTCCTTATCTAGCTGGGACCTACTACATTGGCCACGTTGTCCCTGCGAACTTCCACAACTGTTGATGATAAAATAAGAGAGACGTAAAGGGAGAGAATGCCTTACTTAGATAAAAGGTGTACAGATTATATACATTGATGGCGTAAGCAATTGATTTTAGTTTGTATAAATAATAGGTGCCTTCCTATGTATTTCCATAGGAAGAAATTGCAAAGCCTTCTTCAAGTGTTCTTTCTACCTCTCTGCATTTCTCAACCTCTCCTCACAAGAAAAAAAAAAAAAAGAAGAAATGGCCACTGAAAAGCTCATTAACTGTTTTGGAAACTTGCTTCATAGCTTAAAACCCTACTTTCTCATGGTTTTCTTACAGTTCGGCTTTGCAGGAATGAATATTATCACTAAGCTTTCCCTCAATCTTGGTATGAGCCATTATGTCCTTGTGGTTTACCGCCATGCTTTTGCAACTGCCGTCATTTTTCCATTCGCTCTCATTTTTTAAAGGTTCATATATGCCAACTCTAATTTTCAAGTTATGGTTGTAAAGTGCGTCTGTGAATGTGATTGGTATTATTATATTGCAACAATCACAATTAAGTTTACGTTGCAACAATCATAATTATGGAAAGAAACGATGATACTTTAGAAAAAATATATATCAAGAAAATTTTCAAGTTTCGGGAAGTGGGGCTAATTTAGAAATATTATATTTTTGAAGGGATTAATAATAGTTTTGATAAAATATATATCAAGAAATTTTGAAAATTATCAAAACTTGTGCAACGCCAATACTTGTTAGAATTTCAAATTAAAATTAAAAATAATTTTTGAAGGCATTACTCTAAATTGAAAGTATATTTTCATGACCGGATAAATGAAAAGAAGATGTTATTATTATGAAGTAAAACTATGATAGATGATAATTATTGAACTTAGTGTAATCATAATATAACAATAGTGTTGTTGCAACCTGCAAATAGCTATTTCAAGGATTTATAACATATTAATTCTTCATGAATAATTTTTTGCTATAATTTTTCAGGAAGGGACAACCAAAGATAACGTTCCCAATGTTAATGCAAATTTTCATCCTAGCTCTCCTTGGGTTAGTCCATTTAAGTTAAACAAGTTGTTTTAATATATTTATGCTTCAAAACTTTGTTACATTTACTATTAGCATTAATTCTTTTATATATATATATATATATATATATATATATAGGCCTGTGATTGATCAAAACTTTTACCACGCTGGATTGAAATTCACATCTCCTACCTTTGCAGTTGCAATGGGCAATACCCTTCCTGCCATGACTTTTCTGATGGCAGTTTTATGCAGGTAAGCACATAACCCAAAAATAAATAAATAAATAAATAACATTTTTCTTACTTTTTATGATACATCACTTTCCAAAAAGAATGGATTTTTTTTTAAAATTATTGTGGAAAAATTGAAAATTAGGATGGAGAAGATAAACATGAAGAAGTTGAGATGCCATGCAAAAATAGTGGGAACCATAGTGACAGTGGGTGGGGCCATATTGATGAGCTTGTACAAAGGCCCTCTGATATGGAGAAATCGTGTTCACCCTCATCAAAACTCTTCAACACAGGCCACAGCATCCTCACACAAAAACTGATTATTAGGTTCGCTTTGCGTCATTATTGCCACTCTTGCTTGGGCTTCTCTCTTTGTTCTACAAGTAAGCCATGACGACAGAGAGTGACTGGGGTTTGTTCTAATGCATAATTCTAAATCTGTGGTTACTGAAGTTACAATTAATAAAACTATTGATAAATATAAAAAATTAGATCGTTGCAGAACAAAATAATAGTAACGGAATCTAACGTAATAACAATATTATAATTCGAAAATTCAATTAAAACTATTATTTCATGAATGAATTAAAAACTTACTCGACATACTCATAACTTGAAAGTTTGAGACAAGATGAAAATCTTCTTAAACTCTCATGTGCTATTTATGCACTTGGGTGTAGATGCAAATAATGTAAATCACCTAAAATATGTTATGTGTCAATTAAGTGTTTAGAGTACTTTTCATGTTTCATGTTTTAATTGGTTCATTAAATGTGATATGCATATAATACCCTTAAGACATATATGCAAGATTTTATCATCTAAGAAATTCATTTATTTCAGACAATTCTTTGTAAGCTAATGAGTTTAGGAACTATGTTTATGCTTATTGTGTGGCTCTCAACATGTGAAAAAATATTCTGTGTTTAGGTTCCTTCTCAGAAACAATAAAATCTAGAAAAGTTCCAACCACAAAAAAAAAAAAAAAATTGAAGAGTAAAAAATTACATCTTAATAGTGAAAAGGCCGGATAAATAATGTGAATATATGGGGCACTATGACCCAAATCATTTCAATCATATCTCAATAACTGAAGATAATCTTATTCCTAACAAATTTATGTTTGTTAATTAATGGGCAGACCAAAGTCATAGAGAAGACATACAAAAATCATCAGCTAAGCCTTACATCACTTATGTGCTTCATAGGCACTCTTCAAGCTATTGTTGTTACTTTTGTTAAGGAACACAAAACATCTGTCTGGAGAATTGGCTGGGATATGAATTTGCTTGCTGCTGCCTATGCTGTAAGATATTAATTAATTGCATTCCTTTATTTTTGTCCCTTTTCTTTTAAGTATCTTTCTCTGCTACCCCATGTTTTCTTTTTCTATGTAGAAATCAACCAATCAAAATTCAGTATGTTGCATACTTTCTATCCCAATTGATTTTCTGTTGGCTGGTTTCTTGTACCCCAATTTACCAAGAATTTCCACTTCTTCACATATAAAAGTAACTCATACATTGGTTATTGCTTTTACAATAATGTTTTAGGGAATTGTGACATCAAGCATAACATACTATTTACAAGGTTTGGTGCTTAAGAGTAAAGGACCTGTCTTTGCAACTGCTTTTGGCCCTCTAACAGTGGTCATTGTAGCCATCATGGACACCTCCATTCTTGGTGAACGGATTTATCTTGGAGGGTAAATTTCTCATTTTTCTCTTTTTTTTTAACCATTGAATAAAAAGTTTTTGTGATAAATTTTCTATCGAATCAACATGTTACTTACATTGACATTAAATATTATTCACAAACTATCATTTATGTATATGTTGTAGGATCTGACCATGTGTCAAGATAATTAAGATTATTTCATGTGTATATATAATTGAACTTATGAGTAAATTAAATGTACTTTCCATAATTTAGTGTGTGATAAAATTTGAAAAATTTAAATTAAGTTAAACTAAATTGTGATATGTGTGCATATAAGTATACCTATAATTAAGTCCGTCTTTGTTAATAAAAATCAAAAATTAAAATATTTTTATATTAAAACAACATCTAAATTGAAAAAAAATGATTTAATCCTTCTTTTTTTCATCCTCATTACTCTTTCATAAAGTTTATTCCCGTTCAATTGATTTTAGCAAAATTGTTTAACCACCTTTACCAACTTTTCCAATTTGTGTGTAAACTTTCTCAACACAATCTATAATAAATTAGGTGAATATGGAAACGTGGGAGAGAAAGAGGGGGATATATAAAGTGAAGGAGAGATAAGAGGGAGAAAGGGGGAGGAAAAGATGGAAAGAGGGAGAAGGAAGGGAGAGAGAAACAGGAGAGAAGGGGCAGATAGAGAGAGAGAAAGAGGAGAGGGAGATAGAAAAAAAAGAAGAAGATAGACAGGGAAAGGGATAGAGAGAGAAGAGTAAGATTATGATTTATAATGATTTAAAAAGTTATTTTTTAATTGAAAGAGATTTTTTTTCTTTAAAATAAACTCTTCTTTTTTTGTTAATCAGAATTTTTTGTATTAAGTAATTTTTTTTTATTAAAGATAAAAAAGTTAGAAAAATATTAATAAAAAGTCATTTTCCTCCTAAACCAACACGTTATTGCTATCAAACTGTATTCCATGTTTGGCTAACCAAAGAATCTACTGTGCATGCAGTGTGATTGGAGCCATCTTGATTACCACAGGCTTATATTCTGTTCTTTGGGGAAAACACAGAGAGAAAATGGAAAGCAAAGAGGCAGATGAAGAGGATATACCAATGGCTATAGTGGCACCTCAAGTTAATGGGAATATAGGGCCATTGATTAATGGTACAGAATTTCCTGAAGCAAAATCAGAGAAATAAGAAGCTAACGAGATATCTTCAGTTCATATCAGCATGCCTCACCCTGAACCTTCCACCGAAGCCAACCAACAGGCAAAACCTTAAAAAAAAAAAAATTGTAAATGTCAATAGGGATTTTTTAGGGTTTTTTTTTTTTTCATACAATTGATTTCACTATATTGGTTTTTATATATGTAATTGATTTATTAAATTTATATAATTCAAAAATTTAGAATGAATATTAAAAATAATTATTTCAATTAAACTCTAAATTAATTGTTCTATATTTGAAATATGTTAAAATATATGAAATTCAATTGATATGCATATTTTGTTGGTGTAATATGATAGTAAAGCTATAAATATAATGCCTATTTTTTTCAAATTAAAATGAACTCTACTTGATCTTGTTAAATTGAACTTGGTTTTATGTGTGTGTTTGTGTGTGTATATATATATACATACACACACATACGAATTAAATTCTTGTTTTTAAACTAAAACATTTTTTTTTTAACTCAAACACTTTTTTTCACATAAATTAATCTATAAACAAATTAAATTGTGGTTTTTAATCATTTCAAACTATTTTTGTTTTCTTTCTTTTTTAAGTTGTTTTACAGGCCATTTTTTGTATCCCTAATTGTAAATCTATTTTGTGCTCGTAATGTTTTAGTTGAAAATTTTTAATTCATGGTCGTCATGATTGTGTCCAATTTATATGAATAGATCTTTGAACCAATCAATTCTGAAGAGAACATTACAAAAAAAAAAAATCCATTTTTTTTCAAGTTGATTGATTCAGACTTCCATTTTTTTTCTTCTTTGGCTGCACTTTATATCGAATCAAAAGTTGATACATGAAAAAGAAAAATAATGGGATTGGAAATTATTTCAAAATTTTCAATAGTTATGGGCGGTGGTCCCAAAAATTTAAAGTTGTAAAGTGTTTTTCAAGTACTCTTAATTTGGAATTTTTTTTAATTTTTTTACAGTGATATTGTTTCCAGAGTCACATTTACTAATGTCACAACTCAATATTAAATACAAAAATTTCATATAGACTAAATTATCCACTAATTAAATAAGTAAATAATTGGGATTCAAAAATAATAGATCTTATTTTTATTCTTTTAAAAATAAATATTCATAAAATTATTTTATAACATTTAATTTGGTATACTTTGTTACCAAAACTATATCAATTAACAAAAAACATAGTCAAATAAACAAAATCAAATGATTTGAATTAAACTAAATGTTAGAAAAAAATAAGAAATATATTCAACCACAAGTCATAATAAATTTTTTCAAATTTCATAAAATGATAAAAATTTTAAGAACTTGTTTATATTACAATTGTTATGGGTAAAAATCAGCCTCGAAGAATAAGTCAGCACGAGCCCAGCAGAAGTTAAGTTACTCAACTCGCTGAACACGCCCAGCGGCACTACCTCGCTCTTCGCTAGATGACGATACAACGAGGTCACTATAAGATCGGCTCGCTAAGCAGCCGGCCATCCTACTCGATCTCCTTATGCTACAAAGACAGTATCGAGCTTGCTAAGTGACCTGGCATAGCGACCCCAAGCTGAGAGTCTCAGTTCGGGCATACAGACATCTCACTCAAATGAAGCGGGATTAAGCATTTGACACACATATGCCAACTTGCAACCGACAAGAGGGGCCCACCCCACAGGAAGCAGCTTGCAACAGCTGGATTACAGGAGTCTTAGTGTCTTTTACATTTATTTCTTAGTGTAACAGAACTATAGCTTGTAATCATTATATGTAACCTTTCCTTCCTCTATAAATAAGAACTCATTGTTAGAAAAGGGGGAGAGGCCGAAAAACTTGTAAGCAAAAGTCCTGTAAAAATCTCTTTGCTTATATTAATAAAAGCTCTGTCATGGACGTAGGGTCCGGTACCGTTCGGATTTGGCCGAACCATGTTAAAGATTGTGCACTCCCATCACCTTTCTTCCTTTCCACCATCTTCATCGTCCTCCTGACTGCATATTTCCCAAACCAGAAAACAGCTTGTGGTTCAAGACCTACACACCAGTTAACAAGAATTTAGCATAACCAGATTTCATTGTCAACATTTTGGCGCTAGAAGGAGGGCCTATCTATTTTCTGCATCTATTTTCCTTGAACATCCATTTCTACAATAACAATGGTAAGAGGAAGAACCACTCGGATTTCAACCACTCCAGTCTTCCAACTAGCGAACTCTCCCGTTGTGGGGGCTCAACAGCATTCTACTGCTATCCCTGGAACTGAAGAAGCGTAAACGCCTAGCCAATCTCAACTAGCACACAAAAATACGCTAAAAGAGTTAGTTGAAACTGTAAAAGTTCTAGCACAGGCACAAGCCCAAGGTGCTCAAAGGCAGGCAGAAATCATGGCACAATTCCTGTAGTTCCATAAAGAAGCTCAGAAGGAGACTCATGAAGATTGCAAGAGTCAGTGACTGGGGGATTCACAACAAGTAGAAAGCTCCACCCCTCAGCCCAAAAAGTAGAACCTGATAATGGATGAAGTCCTCCAAAGGCTTAAATGACTAGAAGAGTGCCCGCCGCCTCAAAGTAACTAACTTCGCTACGAGGAAAGCTTACTATTTTGTGTGGAGATTGAAATGTAGCCTCTCCCACAGAAACTAAAAGTGCCCACGATCCAGTCGTACGATGGGAATAGCGACCCTATCGACCACCTGAATGCGTTCAATATCCAGATGGATCTTCAAACAACTGGCCCTCTGGTGAAATATCATGTCTTCCCGGCTACATTGGGAGGAATACCTCAGGCATGGTTCAGAAACCTCCCAGCTTGCAGCATCAGCAACTGGAAAGAGTGCCAAAGGAAATTCATTGACCAATATCAGGCACTAAAAAGGCAACTCGCACCTCCTTGCTATCTCGTAATGATCTTTCAGCACAAGCACGAATCACTAAAAGACTATATAGCCAAATTCAGGTACAAAGCCAACTCCGTGGAAAATCCTTCGGAGGAAAGTATCTTAACAACAATCTCAGCAGGACTCTGTAAAGACGGAAAGCTGTATAAAAGCCCTTACAAGTCCCTAGCTCAAGATCTTACTGAATTTTATGAGTGAGCTGCCAAACAAATAAGATGGAAAGAAACTTTCAAAGTTGAAGAGCCTAAGCAAAAAAACAGACATCAGTGGTCCCACCATGAGCAAAAAGAGGGGTGATGAAAGTCGCAATCACAACCCCAGTTCTCTGCTCACAAAAAAGACAAAGCCTCAACAACCTAGAGGCCACTTCGAAAACTATAGTATCCTATCAGACACGCAGGATAGAATTTTTGCCTCAAAAAGGCATAATGAGGATTTTGGGATGCCCAGGCCAATAAGAGCTCACCCCAAGTCTAGAGATCCAAGCAGATTTTGCGCTTATCATAATGAGGTCAGACACACCACCTTTGAATGTTGGGCATTAAAAGATGCTATAGAAGACCTCATCCAGAGGGGCAGGTTATAGGATTATGTGGTAAGGCCACCATAACAGCAAGCCTAGTGACTCACGGGCGAGAGCCAGAGCCTTCCATCAGAATCATATTCTAATCCTGTAACATTCTCATGAACTTTACTACGATTTTGAAATCGATGTATGAATTGCCTGGCGGAACATTGCTTGAAAAGAGTTGCCCTATGATTAAACTTATCGAATTCATAGCCGATTGGCTGAGGCACAGAAACACTACCCATCTAGCAACAAGTTACAAAAACAAAACAAAACATGTCCCAGGGTGAGATGGCCTAGAGCCTACCTCATGTTCGAGGGTGAGACGACCCAAAGCCTACCTCGCTATAAAATAAAGCAAAAACTAAAATTTGTTCGAGGGTGAGATGACCTAGAGCCTACCTTGTGTCCGAGGGTGAGACGGCCTTGAGCCTACCTCGCGTCCAAGGGTGAGATGGCCCAGAGCCTACCTCACGACAAAACAAAGCAAAAACCAAAGCCTATCCGAGGGTGAGATGACTTAGAGCCTACCTCGTGTCTGAAGGTGAGTGATGTGATCCTCTAACCAACTTGTGATTAGCAAACCAATCAAGAAGTAGAAATTTTCCCCAAGACAGTCAAGAAAACCATGAAAATGGGCTCCTTTACCCTCAATCCAACACGTGAAAGCAAGCGAAGTAATAGATTATAAACGCCACAAATCTACCCAAGGATTTGATAAGTCTAGTAAGTTCGATAAGGAACTTAAAGGTAAGAAAATACCTTACTTGATTAAAATTCCTCCCAAAAAAAAAGTACCAAAGTATCACAAAACAAACCTTATAAAGGCACCTAGAGAGGGAAATACGAATTTGATTTTTGGACTACCCTTAATTAATTCCCTCCATCCATATTAGTTGGCAAATTAATGCTAATCTGCCCAGTAAATACTAATCAGGTCCCAATACATAAAAGACTCTCTAAAAACCCAAAAGAAATAAATAAGACCTAATCCTAATTAATTTAAGAAAGATAAAACACATGTAGGAGCATGCATGCCATGCAGACGCCAACTAAGCTGCCATGTAATCCATTATGTCCACTTGGCATCACCATGTGCTTGGACTTGAAGTAAC
>JANHAO010006209.1:0-21635 GCA_026873985.1 Saraca asoca
AGGGTGGCTGGGAAGACTCGACATTTAACTAGGGGGTTGCTGGTTTGTAAGTCCATTTGGATGTCGAAGGCATCCAGGTGGTCGTAAGGGTCGCTTCTTCCATCGTATGACAAGATCGATGGCACCTTGAAGCATTGGGGAAGAGGTTCCATCTCGATCTCTTTGGACAACAGAGTTCTACCCTCATAATGGCCCAACTGGTCCTGGGTTGAGGGGCTTTTCTCCAATTTTCATACCTTCTGTAATAGCTCCTTGATCATTTGACCTTGGGCTTTGGGCCGCTGGTTTTAGGCATCATCGTGGTCTACCCTCGAGCCTTCTACATAGTGCGGGTCTTTAGCTTGCTAGCTCCCTTTCTCTTTGTGAGCCTATCGTCCTCTCTCTTCTGACCTCAGGTTGAAGGAAAGATTTGAGTTGGCCTTTTGAATTTCTTCTTCGATCGACTGCTATCTTCAAGCTGGCATCTCCGCCTGCGGCCATCTGGCCACTTTAGTAGCAGGGGTATCCTTGTCATGCTCTTTAACCCTCTGAATGTGGGCCCGGGTCAGTGCTTCAACCGCATCGGTGAGCCTTTTCACCGTACCCTCAAGTACTTCTTGACGTTGGCGTAGCATCTGTACTCCATTTGCCTCCAGAAGGGCGAAAGAAGTGCTTGTCAAGACTGGATATTCTTTCTCAGGTGCGTTTCATCATCCTTCTCCATGACCACTTGGTAGATTGGTGGCACCTGAACTACTGGTTGTTCTACCCCTTGCCATTGTGTAGGATGTGTAAACAGTCGGTCCCACCGGGCATGCCAAAATGTTAGGGGTCGATTTTGGTATTTAGTCAACAAAGGGTTCAAGAGACTGAGCTGCTGTTCTATTGACTGATGCATGCGGATTTGTAATAATATTCAAGGGAAGATAGGGGAGAATAAGGAGTTTTTATCATGGTTCGGTCAAAGTTTGTCAGACCCCTACATCCACGGTGAGTAGTATTATCTTCTTCAAAGGAGTTTACAATGAAATCACCAGAGAGAGTCTCTCTGTCTGGTTTCTATCTTTTTCTGCCTTTTTTTATAGCCTTCCCGTCCCCCTTTTTATGGGGAGGGATTACAATAGATAATATTAGTTTATTCATATACAATTATGATTACATCTGTACAAGCATTAAATGCTAGACAACAAGTAATAAATGATGGACAAATCATTATAGGATCTTTGGGGGGGCTACAGGCTAATAGAGTGCTTTAGGTGGTGCCTGTCAAGTACTTGATCGGTTCCCTAGGCACAGAAGAGAGCTCACCAGCGTCCTTTTCATCTGGAGCTTCGCAACTGCAAGCTTGGCGGCCTGCCGTGAGGCCCCCAGCGGCCTTGTCTTAGTTTGAGCCACTCCTTCTTCTTTTGGGTCTTTCGCTATTTATCTGGAGAATCCCCACAGCAGGACCTTTATTAGAAAATCATCTTGTGCAACAATAAATCAAACAAAATAGGGAAATAATAGATAATCAATTCAAGAATAATTCAACACAAATTCGGTCTCACACTTATAATAAATTCAAATAGAATTCCCTTGAATTAGAAAATGAGTTTAGCAAATCATTGTAAAGAAAATAAAACTAGAAGAAGAAGAAAAGACCTAAGAGAGATTATCTATTTTTTGTCCCAGAGGGACTCCTATTTATATAAAAAAATAGAAGGGATTAACCATTATTTATTCAAAAGTGATCCTTAAATAATTTTGATTCAGCTAGAATTCTAATTTCTCTAGTTTCTTTTTTTTAGCTTTGGTTGCTGATTTTGATTGGATAAATGCAAAATTAGATTTTGATCTCTTTTTAAAAGTTATAACCCTACTCAAAATCTTAATGGTTGTCAAATCCACTAGAATTAATTTACTGAACTCCCTAAATTTGTAGTGTTGGTATCAAGGTCGAACCACAGAGATTAGTTAATTAATTTATGATCTTGATATCTTATATGCAATAACTTAATTGAAAGGGGGTTTGTAATTAAATTCAAAATATTAAATAGAAAATAGAATTTAAATTATAAAAAAACTTTAATTGAAAATTTTCAATTCAAGAGAGATTCATATTTTCAATTCACATAGTGATCATTGACACTTAATATTATTCTTTTTTTTTTCAATTACTTAGCCAAGAATTATCTAGATGCTAGAATAATTCTTATCTTTCATCCTTTAATACATTAATTCAAGCCTAGAACCCAAATTAATTTTTTATTATTAACTAATTTGGTATTAAGCAATCTTAGTTGGATTAATATTAGCATTATGAATAAGAAAAGGCTAAGACTGAATAGCAACTTTATACTAACACAAATCATTTAATTTATCCTTCATTTCCTTTAAGTACTGAATGAAAATTGAGATCATAATCATTAATACCTTATCACTACCTATGCTGAACTCTCATAACAATTACGGATTATGAAGTTCAGCTAATAATAATCACAGCAGGCAATTAACTAATTAGCTTTTATTAGAAAATTATCTTGTGCAATTGTAAATCAAATAAAACTAAAAAAAAAAAGATAATTGAATTAAGATTATTTTAAAATAGGTTCAGTCTCAAACTCATAATAAATTGAAATAGAATTCTCTTAAATTGAAAAATAAGTTTAACAAATCATTGTAAAGAAAATAAAACTATAAGAAAATGATAAATCCTAAAGGAGATTGTCTATTTTCTGCTCCATAAAGACTCCTATTTATATACGAAATAGAGGGGATTAACCTTTCTTGATTCTAGAATGATCCTCAAGTAATTCTAATTCAATTAGGATTTTAATTGCTCTAGTTTTTTTTTTTTTGGCCTTAGTTATTGATTTTGGTTGGACAAAAGTAAAATTAAATTTTGATCTCTTCTAGAAAGTTATAACCCTACTCCTTAACACTCCCATGTACTGGGCCTTGCTCAAAATAAAGATTCCTATTTCAAATTATAAGCCAAAAATCAAAATTGGTTTAGAGTAATCCAACCCCTATCCAATTTTGTAATTTAACCTCATAGCTCTTTTTATTATTCAAAACGACGTAGTTTCTGCTCAAGCCTTTCATGAAAGTTACAGATATGCATCTTAACTTTCTAATAGGATTAAGTTTGCATTGATATGAGGTTGGTATGTTTAGATATCATGAACATACTGTGACCAATTTAGGCTTTAGTGAGGTTAACATCCTTCTTCAACTTTTGAGCTAATTTCAAACTACCAAATGTTCAAACTAGACTTGAAACCTATTAACATGTGATTTTAGTCAACTTAAGTTCTTTGTAACCCTAAACTGTAAATTGATAGTGTGAAAGAGAGAGAAATGAAGAGAAGAAGAACAATGGGACACCAAAAGCTTTTTAATATGGTTCGACTAAAGTCAATTGACCCCTACGTCCATAGTTATCGTATTTCTCTGTTTATATTGATAGAGTTTTTGTTTCTATTAGGTTCTCTCTCCTTTTGCAGAGTTTATATTTTTATTTAGGAATCCTTTTAGTCTAATATTTGGTTTTTTCTATCTAAGTAGGTCTCCCTTTTTACAATAATCTTAACCTCTATTTATAATTGCTAGGATGTATAATCTTAACGTATTCCAAAAAAGGAAAAATAATAAAATAATTGCAAGTTAATTCCTGTAAGTTAATGTCTGCAAGTTGATCCCTTCTCGGGTTTAACCATTGAGTGCATGCTTCAACCTACAGGCTAGACTTAACGACCTGAGGTTACTGCTGACCTTTGACTAACTATTTGAGCTCACATTTAGTAACCTGATATCCTATTTCAACGACCTAAATCCCAATTGAGTTGGGCTTTTTTTAGCTGAGTTTGTCTATTAGGCTTTTACTAGCTTATTTGCATAGTTTCAAAAATACCCATAACATTAGTCCTCCAGCTCTCAATGCAATTTGTGGATTGGGAGCTGTAGGTCACTGGTAAAAGTTGGCAATTGCAATTTGCTATATAGTCATTTGGACTTCTATTTTATCATTTTGTCTACCCATACCATCATTACCACATTTAATGCATGTATATTTCTATAGTTGTAGCGTGGTAAAGTTTGAGCCCTGTTATTTACTGGACTATTGGATCGAGGGTAGTTGATTAGTCTTTACATCAAACAGTGAGGCTATTCAGACTACGCAGGGTGAAAAGAATTCTTTTTCCCTCTATTTTTAAAAACTAACACTCTGCCTTTTACTTGTTTCTCAAGTTCTCGAATAGTCACCACCATTCCTGCTCTTCGGCTTCGTTGAGTTTGCCTTTGAGCATTTCAGATTCAGATTACCAGAGACCAGCCTTGCTCACCACTTTCTTTCCAGAACTCATCTTGTTCTTATTGATCCAATGAGCCTTCTCAGACTCAAAGCTTCTATATTTTTTGAATGCTTGACTCTATTAGATTCTGGTATTTTGTTGCCTGGTTTAGTGGTATGTGTTCATTTATTGTCAGAGACTTTGTCAGTTGGTTTTAGGGTTATAGATTGTAGGATTTAGCCTTTTGTTTCCCAGGGTTTAGTAACCTGATAGGCTTTGTTGATCGAGCCCATTTGTCTTTAATAGTCTGGGTCTTAAATGTGGTGACCCAAGACGTATGTTGCCTATTATATAAGAAACTTTTAGTCTTGATTTTAAAGGTGTGGTCTTGCTTGTAATGACTTGACCATTCCTTTTTCTTGTGTAGATGGTTGCAGGTTATAGATGTTGTGATCATCAAGTAGGAAATGCTGATGATTCTGATTTTCCAACTTGGAGTGAGGAACTGGTGCATTCCATAAATGAAACAGCCTCTGGGAGTGGTGAGGTCACTGAATAACTCATTGCTTAACTTGACCCTAGTGCGGGTTAGCAGGTCGTTAGAAGGTTTTTAGGTCACATGTGTTCAATCATCACCCTTCAATTATTAGACTTGATGAGCTTAGATGCATTGCTAAAGCATACCACTTCCCTAAGGGCTGCCACCTTATGGTGCCTTCTCCTGAAGGCCATACAGCTTATCCTCCCTTTGGATTTGTTGCTATCAGCACTCATCATCTTGACACTGGGTTTAGCTTCCCAGTCCACCCATATATTGTTAAGTTGTTAAATAAACTAAGACTTTGCTCATTCCAGCTTGCCCCTAACTCCTATTCTCATCTCATCTCTCTTACACTTCTTTATCATAGGAATAACCTTCCTTTTCCCTCAGCAAGGGTTTTCTACTATCTTTATAGCATCAAGGGTACGGGTTATTAGGATAAAATTTATTATCTTTCAACCCAGCAGACTGAGTATAAGAGGATCTTATCACAAGGTGACACTAAGGGTAAATCTAATGTGGGAAACTATAAGACCTGCTGGTTTTATGTCTCTTTCCTATCTCTGTGTTATCTTCATAATTTTGGTTTCATTCTTACTCCCGATGAATGAGCTGACAGCATACAAGCTTGCATAAATTTGTATATTGTATTTCATCCTTGGTCTGACATTTATTTTATTTTACAGACAGAGCTAGTAAAGAGAAATCAATATTAGAGGCTAAAGAGGTTGAGGTGCTGGGTCAATTTGCTATAGTAAACAACCTCAAAAATGATCTCAAGTTTGACAAGGATCTTTTGCATTACTATAAGCTTACTCTGACTTTAAACATTGAGCTGACTAGAGATATTAGAGCTCACTGGATTAGGGAGCTTGGCCCAATAAACTTCTAAGAGTATAAAGAGATGGCGAGGCTGAATCTTCACATGCCCCGATCCTGTACTTGATCTGTTGACCCTACTACTATAGTGACCTTGATCTAAAACTTCTTTGGCCATAGTAGTAGTGACCTTATAAGTGCTGGTTCCTATTTCACAGCCACAAGTGGTTAAGGCAGTCGAGGTCCCATCTCCATCTAAGCCCCCTTCCAAGAAGCAAAGAATGGACAAGGGGAAAGAGGTTGCTGTCGTCACAAAATAAGTGACACTTGATGTTAAGACCGAAGGGTGAATTGATGGCGTTGGGCCAAAGACTAGGGAGTACTTCAACTTCCTTAAGGAGAGTGTGGATATGATCCTATGAGCTAGCACCAAGACATTGGAGTCAGAGGTGTCTGATGAAGGTCTGATGGGCTATATAACTCATCACGGCCTACTTATAAGTTAAGTCTTTTTAACTTAAGTGCCTTTGCCTTTTTGTTAGCTAACTCGTTTGTTTGGTTTTTTAGAGCATACGGGGGGTAAAGTGGAGAGGTAGGCTCCTAGCTTGGGAGGAAGACAAAGACAAGCTTGAAAGTGACCTAGCCACTGCAAAAACTAAGGCATTAGAGCTGAAAGATATAGCAACAAACACCAAGGCTGCCAAGAAAGAAGCCGAGGAAGCTCTATCTCGCAAGGTAGCAAACTGGAAGGCTATCAAATCCAACCTTACTTCAGACCTCAATAAAGTAGTTGATAAGTTAGCAAAAGTGAAGGATAAGCTAGATATGGTAGTGCAGTGAGCTAAGGCTATTGAGAAGGAGAGAAAGGTGGCCAGAAAAGAAGCTGTTCTGGAAAAAAAGGAGGTTACTTAAGCTAAAGTGGAGATTACAACATCGGTAGCAAAAACAGAAGAAGATATTGCCATGGGCTTCTTGTTCACCTTATGGGAGGAGCACCCAGATCTCTCAATGAGGATGCACAGCCCAAAGGTGGAGTTTTTTCTGCTTAGGGAGCTATTCAAAAAGAGAGTAGCTCACAGGTCGTAGAGGCCACTGATAATCAAATAATGGATGACCTGCTCACCTCATATGTCAACCCTCCAAGCTATAAGAGTTCTGCCACTAAAGACCAGCCTTCTTCATAAGTCGTGATAGCTATAGGCTTATTTTGATCTTATATTGTTGAACTTTCATATATACATTCTCCTCATTGAGTGAGGTTTATAATGAAGTTTATATAATATTCCTGCTTGATTTTAGCTTTTTCATAGTTGAATGCTCAGTAAACTGCATATAATACCTTAGTTAGCACACCATGATTTCAACAAACATTAGTCAAGTAGGATATTTAGTAGGTCACAAATGATAACTCATAAGTTAATATAAATGGACCTAAGTTAACAAATTGTGACTTAAAGGATATAAGCTAAGTTAAATGTCCAGTAGGTTATACAGATGCATTTCAATTAACATGAGTTGAGTACCCAGATAAGTTACATGAGAGCTGTGCCTCAGCTAGGACAAGTTGAATCTGAGGTAAGGTGCATGAAAGTTGCACCTCAGCTAGCACAAGTTGAATGCTGAGGTAGGTCACATGACAGCTATGCCTTAGCTAGAACAAGTTGAATGTTGAGGTAGGTCACATGAAAGTTGCACCTTAGCTACCATACCATGACAATATATATTCATCAAGCAAGACAATGTATATTCGTCAGTTTGACCATGACAATGTATATTTGTCAAGCAAGACAATATATATTCATTAGTTTGACAATGTATATTTGTCAAGCAAGACAATATATATTTGTTAGGTTATTCATGACAAGGTATATTCGTCAAGCAAGACAAGGTATATTCATTAGGTTGAATATCTGGCAGGTCACTCCTTAGTTTGCAAATTGTGACTTAGGTCAGAACCAAGATGAATGTCTAGTAAGCCATAAATAGCAATTCTTAGGCTGAGTTGAATAGGCTTCAGTTAGAAAATCATAACTTTTTTATTCTTGAAAATAGTTCGCTTCTTGTATAATACTTTGTTGGAAATCTATCTAGAAATTAATAAGCATAGTGATAAAAACATAAGGATTTAAAAAAAACTTAGGGTGTTTTTATTAATTTCTAAATGACTTTATAGGATTAGAAGGGCAAACTAAAAATTCATTGATAATATGGTCACAGATGTTTTGCATTCCATACGCATGGAAATTCTGCCCATCCATATTTGTCAAGTGATAAGCTTTATTGCCTAAGTCTTTCTTAATTATGAATGGGCCTTCCCAATACGAACCTAGCATTCCATCATTGGCCTTGTGAGCTCCAAGAAGGATAAGGCGTAGTACGAGATCACTAATTTTATAGTTCCAAACTCGGACCCTTCTGTTGTAGTATCTTGTGACTTTTTACTGATAGGTTGCAATTCTTAAGCAAGCTGTTTCTCTGGTCTCTTCTATGAAGTCAAAGTTTGTAACGAGTAGTTGATTGTTATCTTCAAGATTGAAAGTAGCTCTTCATTACGTTGCTATCTCAAGTTCTGTTGGGATCATAGCTTGAGATCTATATACCATCGTGAAGGGAGTTTCTCTTGTGATGTTATGTGCTATGGTTCTGTAAGCTTAAAGTACCTTCTATAGCTTATCTACCCATGCTCTTTTTTGGCCTCCAACTTTGTCTTCAAGATCTACTTGATGATCTTGTTGATAGCCTTGACTTGCCTATTGGCCTGAGGATGGTCTACAGCTGAGAACTTTTCTTGACTTTGAGGTTGTTGTAGAACTTAATAAATTGTCTGCTATTGAATTGGGTCCTATTGTCAGTCATGATCTGTTGAGGGACTCCAAACCTGCAAATAATGTTAGACTATACAAATTTTTCAATTTTCATAGAAGAAATTTTTGTTAATTCCTTCACCTTAGCCCACTTGGTAAAATAATCAACAGCTACTACTACATGTTTGCATTGCCCGTGACTAGTTGGGAGTGATCCAATCAGATTCATGCCCTAAAAATCAAAGGGCCATGGACTAACCATTTGTTGCAAGTAGGCTGGCAGAGCTCGTGGGACTTTGGTGAACCTTTGGCACTTATCACATTTTTTTTACAAGGTCAATGGTGTCTTGTTTCATTGTGAGCCAATAAAATCCTTGTCAGAGTACCTTTTGAGCTAAAGACAGCCCTTCAGCATGATTTTCACAATGACTAGTATGAATTTCCTTTAGGACAGTTTTACAACCATGACCATCAATACACCTTACGAGTAGAGTTGAAAATCCCCTTTCATACAGCATGTTATAGTAGATGCAATATCTGGCTACCCGAGCTTGTAGGCGACGAGCTTCTAACCTATCTTATGGTAGTTTGCCATTTCATAAGTAATCCAAAATTGGACCCATCTATGAATTTTGTGTTACAACTGTTGCCATCATAGTGTCTTTCTACTTTGCACTTGGTGATGGGAAGAACTCAATTGGAATTGCCCCTAGGAAGTCTGCATTCTTGGTCATGGCCAATCAAGCTAAAGCATCTGTATAGGCATTTTGAGCTCACGGAATCTGATTGACCTCATATTGTTGGAAGGGGCTTAGCAGTTCTTGAACTTTTTGAAGATAGATGGCCATTTTTGATCCCCTTGTTTGGTATTCACCCAACATATGACAAACCACAAGCTGGGAGTCGTTAAATATCTTCAAGTTTTTAGCTTGCACTTCTTTTGCCAAACGAAGTCTTGCCAACAATGTTTCATATTCTACTTCATTATTTGTGGCTTGAAAATCAAATCTCAGCATATAGAGGATTTTATGTTTCTCTGGGTTGATAAGTAGCACTCTTGCCCTAACTTTCTATCCGCTCAAAGACCCGTCAACATACAATTCCCAGTATGGAGCCTTTGAGGTCTTTATTTCCTCTTCGACGAGGCCTGTGAATTTTGTAACAAAGTTTGCCAAGGCTTGCCCTTTTATTGTTGGTCTTAGCTTATATTTAATGTTGAACTGGGCTAGCTTGACTACCCACTTAAGTAGACAACTTGAAGCATCTGTCTTTTGCAAAATATGCCTTAGTGGGTATTGTGCAGGCACTTTGATGCTATATGATTGAAAATAAGGTCTCAGCTTTCTTGATGCAATCATGAGGCAGTAAACAAGCTTTTCCATTAGTGAGTACCTCATCTCAGTATCTAGCAATCTTTTGCTCACATAGTAAACCAGAAATTATGTTTGACCTTCTTCCCATATGAGCGCTACACTGAGAGTGCTACGATACTCCCAAGTAGATAATGAGCTTCTCGCCATCCCTTGGTTTAGATAAAAATGGAGCTTGGCCCATGTTCCTTTAATTACTGAAAAGTCACCTAGCATGCTCAATCTATTCAAAGCATTTTGCCTTTTTTAGTGCACCAAAGAAGGGGACGCACTTATCTGCCACTTAAGAGATAAATTTACTGAGTGCTGTGACTTGGCCATTAAGGCTCTGTACGTCCTTGATTCTGGTTGGGGATCTCATGTTAACAAGTGCTTTGATTTTTTCAGAATTTGCCTCAATTCCTCTATTATTGACCATGAAACAGAGGAATTTTCCAAAAGCTATCCCAAATGCACCCTTGTGTGGATTTAGCTTCATCCAATATTTTGTCAGAATTTTGAACATTTCCCTGAGATTGTGCACATAGCTAGCGACCTGCTCAGATTTTACTAAGATATCATATATATACACCTCTATTGTTTTTCCAATCTGTTCTTAGAACATCATGTTTGCTAACTGTTAATAAGTTATCCTTACATTTTTCAGTCCAAAGGACATCATTTTATAATAATACAGCTCGTGGTCAATGATGAAGGAGGTGTGTTCTTCATCTTATGGATGCATGGGGATCTAATTATGTCCTGAGTAAGCATCCATGAAACTGAGAAACTGATGTCTAGCAGTTGCATCTACAAGCTGATTAATCCTTGGTAAAGGAAAACTGTCCTTTGGACATGCTTTTTTTAAGTCTGTAAAATCAATACAAGTTCTCCACTTCCCGTTATTCTTTTTCATGAGCACAAGGTTGGCCACCCAAGTTAGGTAGTGGGCTTCTTGGATAAACTTATTGGCTAAAAGCTTATCCACCTCTTTTTTAAGAGTGATAGAACGCTCAATAGACATCGGTCTCCTTTTCTGGTGCACTGGTTTGTGATGAGAATTAATGTTAAGTTTATGCGACATAACTTCGGGATCAATTCCTATAATGTCTTCATGGTTCCAAGTGAACACATCCAAGTTAGCATTGAGGAATTTAACTTGCTGGGTTTTTACATCCGAAGACAAGTTCTTTCCTAACTTGAGGCATTTTTTAGCATCTACCCCGTTGACCCGTATGTCTTCAAGCTTCTCGGCTGGACCAATTGTTCTATCAATATCTATCTCACAAGGGCTGAGGTCATAACTGACCCTTGTTGTGCTTCTAGCTCATTGTACACCACCAGAAATCACATTAACCTTTTTCCCTTTCACTCCTAACTTAACTGCATTCTCATAGTAGTGCTTGGCTATGTGCTACTCACCTCACACACATCCTACTCCATCAGGGGTTAGGAATTTAATGTTGAGTGTCCTGGTAGACATACCATGCCCAAGTCGTTCATCACAGGTTGCCATGGCACTACATTATATGCTGAGGGATAATCTATAATTAGAAAATCTGTCAGGATAGTGGCTCAGTGGTCTAAATCTCTAAAAGTAAGAGGAAGCTTTGTCTACCCCACCGATAATATTGCATCTCCAGTGAAACCATAAAGGGGCTTAGGTGAAGACTTTATCTAGTTTGTGCTTAAACCCATCTGATTAAAACATTCTTTATACATAACATTTACTAAGCTACCGGAGTCAATCATTATCTGTCGCACCTTGACATTGCTAATTCTAGCTTGGATGACCAGTGCATCATTATGGGGAGAGCATACTCCTCGTGCATCTTCATTTGTGAAGGTGATGCTATCTAAGGCTGTCCTAACTTTCTTAGCGAGTCTTTCAAATTCGCCATAACTCGTAAATAGGACATGGTTTGGTTCTCACATATAGCGTTCATGTGATTTATTTGAGGTACCTACAACGTGAGGTCTACCATAGATGGTGAATATTGTTCTTACTGTAAGTGCCTCCTTTTGCTCAGGAGTCTAATGACATCGCTGTTGTGCTGGTTGTTTTGACTACTGAGGTCACTACCCCACCGGTCACACCACATAATCTCTCAAGTAACCTCTCTTAATTAGATTTTCAATTGCATCTTTTAGTGCTTAGCAGTTCAAAGTGTTGTGCCTAACTTCATTGTGATAAGCACAAAACCTATCTTTGTTCCTACATTTGTCAAGAGTCTTTATGGAATTAGGCTTCCCAAAATCCTCCCTATCTTTCTCTGTTGCAAAAATCCTATCTTGCAGGTTCATTGTCAGAGCCACTCTTTTGACTTTCATTGTTACTCTTATCATTGCTCCTCTTCTTACTCTGGTTGGAGTTATTCACCTCTTTTTTCTGATTGGACTTCTTTGGGCCGAAAGTTTCTTTCCACATGATTTCTTTGGTAGCTTGTTCATAGAATTCTCCTAAGCCCCTTAATGGAAACTTGTATATGCTTTTATAGAGTTTACCATCCTTGTGAAGTCCCACCAAGATTGCAGTCAGGATGCTCCCATCTAATAGGCTTTTTATGTTGTTAACCTCGTGCTTGAAATGGGTGATGTAGTCTTTTTGTGACTTATTCTTCCATTGAAAAACCATTGCGAGGTGGCAGGATGGTGCCAGCTACCTTCTTAGTGCTCTATACTAACTAATGAATCTCTTTTGGCATTCTTCACAATTATGAATACTGTGAGTAGGGAGACTTCTAAGCCAAGTTCGGGGTATGTCACCAAGAGTAGTTAGGAAGATGCCGCACTTGACTAGAGAGTTAGTTGTTTGAAGATCCATCTGAACATTGAATGCATCTAGGTGGTTATATGGATCACTGTCTGCATTGTACTATGTGATTGTAGGAATTTTAAATTTATGAGGGAGAGGTTCTATCTCAATCTTTCTAGTGAATTGTGTCCTCTAATTATAGTGATCTTGGCTATTTTGAGCCTAAGGGTGTTCTTCTAGTTGCTTCACCCTCTAGAGTAACTCTTCTACCATCGAGTTTTGTGCCTCAATCACTAGCTAGAAGATTACTGGCTTCTTTTACCTGCATAGTCACAGGAGTTGTGATCTGAAGTATGTCCCTGGCTAGTTCTGTTGGGGCTTTTCACTCGATGTGAACTCTCATATCATTGATTATGATGCTCCGCTCTTGTTCGTAAGTTAGAGGAGCGAGCTAAATCAGCATGTTAATGTCCTTGCCTAGTCAGCCTTTCCTCTTGAGCTCCTTACGATGGCTACCAGAGCTTTCCTTAGGGCATAACAATCCTAACTTGGTTTTGCATACCTTGAGCCTGTGCCAATACCTTAACCACATTAGCTAACTCCTTTACTGTGTTCTCTAATGCCTCCTAATGCTAGTGCTATGTTTACACTCCATTAGTCCTAGGAATAATAATAACAGGCTGGCAATGGGTTATTAGAGGCATGCTAACGGCAATACCTATGGCAGGGGCAGCAGAAGTGCTTATTGTGGGATGAACTAATTCCCACTATTGTTGTACATGACCTTTATGTTGGTCAATTGGAGCATCTGAACTTCCAGTGGTTCTTCCTTTAGCCATTGCAATTGAATGAAAAAATCTACCAAAAAATTAAGTGGGATGCAATTTGGGCCATTCTTCTAGTGCCAAAATGTTGACATGTAATTTCAATCAACCCAAGTTCTTTGTAACCTAAACTACAATTTGATAGTGTGAAAGAGAGAAAAATAAAGAGAAGAAGAACAAGGGGACACCAGAAGCTTTTTAACATAGTTTGGCTAAAGTCAATTAACCCATACATCTACAGTTATCATATTTTTCTGTTGATATTGACAGAGTTTTTGTTTCTATTGAGTTCTCTTTATTTTTGCAGAGTCTCTATTTCTTTCCAAGAATCCTCTCAGTCTAATATTCAGTTCTTTCTATCTACAATAATCTTAACCCCTATTTATAGTTGTTGGGGTGTATAATTTTAATGTATTCCAAAAAAGAAAAAAAAATAAAATAATTACAAGTTAATGTCTGCAAGTTAGTCCCCCCAGGTTTAACCATAGCACGTGTACTTTGACCTGCGGGCTAGACCTAATGACTTGAGATTACTACTGACCTTTGACTAGCTATTTAAGCTCATATTTTGCGACCTGATATCCTGCTTCAATGACCTAAATCCCAGTCAAGCTAGGCCTTTTTTAGCTGGGCCTGTTTGTTAGGCTTTTACCAGCTCATTTGCATGGTTCCAAAAATACCCATAACAAAACTTTTCATAAAAATTATAGGCCTTCACTTTAGCTTTCTAATGATATAAGAATCATCCTAATTAGAGGTCTAGAAATCTAGATACAAGCAAAAGTTTAAAACAATATCAAATCATCTATCTTAATCCAAATTAATCTTTGCATTGCTTCAATTTGACCACATCATAAAATAGAACATAATAACTCTATTTGGCATATAAACTTAACAAAAGATTAAATGTAAAAGACATAAAATATATAAATATTGCACTCATCACTTGAACATAGCGGGAAGCTTCGTGCACTAGGCTACACTTTTTATTATACAAGTAATAGAGCAAGCATACCTAAATGTTAAATTTCTTTTCTTTGTTAAATGTAGTTGCTATTTCCAAAATAGATTCAACACTATATGAGTAGTTGTTGATAACATACAAACTTTGATGTCCAACATAATGACATTTTCTCATTAAATTATAAAATAAGAAAGGATGATCTTGGATTCTTGCAAGTTATAAAACTTAAGTAGTTATGATTTATGACCATAAAAGTACTTGTCATATACAAGTGATAGTATACTCCAAATACTTAATTTCTTTTCTTTCTTAAATGTAGGTCCTATTAATGAAATATTTTCAACACAAAATAAGTAGTTGTTAAATTACATGTAATCTTTGATGCCTAATAAATTGACATTTGCATTTGAATACAAAGTAAGAAAAACAGTCATGCATTTTTGTTTATAACTTCTTGACATATTTACATTTTGCTTTAATATATTGCACGACTAGACAAAAATAATCAAGCATGACATGAATGCATATTTGTATATTTGTCTCTTACTTCCAACTTGTTTCTCCATCATTTTTGGCTATTATCACTAATTATTTACCAATAGATGCTAAGCTCTCACTATAAGAGTTTCTTATTAAGTTTGTTTTTTATTCATGTAAATAAGAACAAAGAATAAACACTTCCCATTGATCTCCAAGCACTCTCATCCATTGCGATTGAGAAATCATTATTTATTTAAAATTTAAAAATCATAGTCTCTCATTTGTTTTACAAATGATTGAATTTTTTGGGCTAATCTTACTAATAAGATGACATAATAATCAAGACTTTATTCTCTCATCATTGGATAAAACTAGCATCACACGTACTCTGTTCATAATTTATGCCACGAAAGCTTATATTCATGATGCTTCCAAATGAAACAAAATCTGCCAAGAACTTCTTCTAGTACACTAATATCTTATTGGATTACAGATCTAAACTTTTGATCACCAATAATTTACCACAAATGTCTGATGAAAATGTCCTCAGTTAGCTTTCCTTCTTAAAACAAGAGCTGGAATGACATGTGTTATTTCTTTTAAATAGTAACAATATAATCAATTAATAGAAACAAATAAATATTTGATACAAGGGACAAGCAACTTACCATAAAAATATTACATAAAGTGATTACTTTCAAAAGTTTGGTTGAAAGAAGATAAGTATGTAAGGCAAGCAAATTCACATATGAGTTCCTTATATAATTAGGCATTCCTAGTTGACCTAAAAAATGGAATAAAAGATTGATTTCAAATAAAAATACATAAATGAAAAGAAAAGGAAAAAAATATCATATTACTTATCACTTGAATAGAAAGTCTGTAGCTCACGACAAGTCCTAGGATTATATGTCTATTCATACTAAAGCTCTAAATCACATACCAATTAGGATTCTAAGGGTTATCAAACCTCAAATCAAAATTCTCACAGGAAAGGATACTCTGTTAAGACCCAGCCTTAACTTTCTCAACATTTCCTAGTATAACTTAACATAATATGATATGTTTCTCACCATCATTATCAACCTCATACTCAAAGCACTACAACATAATTCAACAAATCAATTGCAACATCAAACTTCACAAATTTTATAACAATAAAAAAAATGTTAAACCAATTATATAATTATTTCAAGTGCGACAAGCTAATAGGGATTAAATATATACCAACTCCATAAGGTGGTAGCCCAGAAGTCTTGCTCGACAACATAAATCTGTGAACAAAAATTCTTTGCATTGTTTTAGTTGATGTTATTGACCAAGTCCCTTGTTTCAAAAGTGTTTTAAAGATAAAAAAAATCTTTTAATGATAACAAATATATTTTAGTCTTGTTATATATGTTTTTGTGCAGGATGATGAAGTGGTTAATTAAAGATTTCAAGGCTACAAAGTAAAGAATTCTTGAAGACTAATAGCATAGGTCTAGGAATCATTTGAAAGCTTTTGAAATCTTTTTTAATTATGTCAAGTTCATATTATTGGTTTATTAGGGTTTCTATTAAAACAAATTGATTGACTATGTTTTCCTAAAACTCTTTTCAAAGTCACTCTTCAAAATGTTAGAAAAACATGCTGGTTTAGCCTAATCAAAAGCTTAATCGATTAAGTTGTGTACAATTTGATTCTGGACTTTGCTAATTGATTAGGCAGCCTATAATGGAAAATAGGGCCAATTTTAAATTAGAAATTTGTTTCCTAATAAAACTTGATTTTTACCCTTTTCTTTAAGTAAAAACCAATTATAAATTGTGACAAACTCAAAGTTTCAAAGTGTGAATTGAGAGAGAGCTTAATAATAATTTTGGAGAAATTCTTAAGCTCACAATATTATAAATTATAATTTTTTAATTCATCTTCTTCTTAGATTAGGTATCCTAAGGGTTTTTCTAGATTGAGGTATCTCTAGGGAGTGAATCTAGAGTGTGATATATCTAAGGAATTACTAGAGTAAAGTTTCTTTAGGGAGTTTTTCTTGAGTGAGGAATCTCAAGAGAAGGTGCTGTATCCCAAAACTTTGTAAAGGCTTCTCAAAAGCTTGTTAAATCTTGAAGATTAGTGGATTTTAAAACACGTTGTTCATAAATAGTGGAAAGTGGATGTACTCCTTAAAGTGAATTTTCTTGGGAGAACCATTATAATTATTGAGTTTGCACTTCTCTTCCCTATCTCTTTTTATTTATAGTTATTTAATTTTTGTTTATTAAATTGTTCATCTTTACTTCTTAATTGTTAAAATGGTTTTTTGAAAAAATTCCAATAAAACACTAAAATTCAATTTACCCTCTTGAATTGAATCCTAACCTACAATTGGCATCGGAGCTTCTGCTCTTAAGTTAAGATCTAATGATCTCAAGAGTAATCCTAGATGTATTCAAATTTTAATATTTTATTGAAATGTCATTCTTTAAACAAACCTTTAAGTTTCAATGGATAACATTATACTTATTAGAAGTAAAAGATAAAAAACTTCTTTGATGTAACTAACATTGACATGTGGAACATAATAAAGAATAGATACAATCTTCCTACTAAAATTGAAAACAATCTTAAGATTTTGAAATTAAGGAATGAATGGAATGATGATGAAAAGAAAAGACATCTCTTTGCTTCAAAAGTTAAGTGGATTGTATCCAACTCCCTATGGCCAAACGAATATGAAAGTATCAAATTACAAAATCACTAAAACAATCTGGGACACTCTCAAAGTTGCACATGGCAGTACCACACAAGTTAAACCTTCCAAAGTTCACTCATTTGTTTATCAATATGAACTATTTAAAATGGAGAAATTTATCAAGGATATGATACAAATGTTTACTTCTATTGTTAACCATCTTAACATCCTTGGCAAGACTTTTGATAATGCAAATTATGCACATAAAATACTCAGACTGATGACAATTGAGTGACAACCCAAAATAACTACAATTAAAGAATCACTGAAATTGGATATGCCAACTCTTCAAGAATTATTTGAAAATTTAAAAGAACATGAATTAGAGCTCAAAATGCTCACCAAGGTCAATGAAGAATATAAGAAAAGAAAAACCTTAGCTTTCAAAGCAGTTTTTGATGAAGATGATGAAAACATGGATGAAAGTGGTAATACCTCCCTTAAAGGAGAACTTGCCCTTGTCACTAAGAATATCAACAGTTGTTAAAGACAAGTAAAGCTGAAGGAAAAAGAAAAACTCAATTTCCTAAAAAGAATGTAATTAGAGGAAATGCCTTAAATTCAAACTCTCCTACATGCTTTGAATGTAGAAAATTAGGTCACATTAAATATGATTATCTGGTTTATCTCAAAATGCAACTTGAGTTGGAGAGGAAAAAGAATAAAGAGTAAACAAAAAGAGCTCATATGGCTATAAGGGGAAATGAAGAAATTGACTCCATTTGTAAGGATGAAGACCAAGATGAAGAAGCCTTCTTGTGTCTAAATGTCATAGGCGATGATGATAAGGTTAGTGAAGTTGAATCCCAAAATTTGTGTTAGGTCCTAGAATTAAAAAAATAAAATGCAAAAAATCGGATCTTGCCCTTTAGATTGTTGGATCTATTTTTGGATTCTTTTCAATAAGTTGCACAGCCATTTTAGTTTCTTTGACAATTTCAAGAGAAAGATGATAAAGATAAATATTGCAGTAGATTAGCTTAAGATTAAGATAAATTAGGTCATAAAATGAATCACCAATGTAGCAGAAATAATAATGCAGCAATGAATATTGCAAAAACCATGATTGCAAAAATCGAAAATAATTATGCAGTAAAATAAACAGGAAATACTAAAATTTTTAAAGTGGTTCAACTTGAATTGAAATCGCAATTCAAGTCTACTCCACTTGATCTTTCATCAACCGAAAGACTGCTTCAATTAATCAAAAACATCAGGATTTAACTAGGCTCCTGAATTGCCAGTTTTACAACAAGACTTTACAAGTCTCTTGCTAACCTAAAAGAATTAAACTGGGCTCTTCCAAACCTAAACACACACACAAGATTTCAATAGGAATTTTGCCAACCTAGAAGACTTAAACTAGGCTCTTCCAAACCTAGATACCAAATTTCTAACACCAAAAATCTAAAAGAAAATAATAGAGATAAAGGTAAGAATACAAAACCAGATTTGAGATGAGAATCTCAAATAGAACTATGTGAATCTTCAACAAGAAAGCTCCAGGATTTTTGAATCAATCCAAATTAGAAATGTAAAGGTAAGAGAGATGACAAAATAGCTTTTCGCACTTAAATGATGAAGACAATCAGTGAATAATTGTTTACATAGAAAAGGTAGTTGGGTTGTTATAACTGTTGTAACGTTTATAATAGAAAAACTAATTTTCAGTTGCTGCATCTAAGTCGCATCAATTACAATCTATTATTTACTAATACATTGATGTGGCTTCGAAGTATAGTATGTTATTTATAGTCTTCTCATCGATTCAGCATCAATTTAGCCATTTTTCCTAACTTTCGGTAAAATAGTTTTTCAAATCTGTTCTTCGTGCATCAATTACAGCATCAATGCGTACATAAATCTGTATTTCATGCATCGATTACAACATCAATGCATACAATTTTTTATAGTTTTCACATCAATTACAACATCAATGCGTAAATTGATTCATGAAGTAAAAAATAGTTTTTTTATAACTTTGTTCAAGTGGTTTAAAAATTACCTTATTTTGAAAATCATTTTAAGAAAAATAATTGGAGCTAAATTGTGAAAGATTCACTTATAACAGATCCTATAAAAATCAAAATAAAATCTTAAATCTAATATAGATCTTTTGTATAATCTTAATGAACTTTAAACCTGCACATACTCAACAAACAATTAAAGCTCATAAGCATAATATAATATGATCAAAATTATTTTCATCATTAAAACAAAAGATAGTCTAGCTAACTAGGCTAACAATTTGAAATTCAAAAAAACTTTTAAAAGACTTTGCGAAGAATTGATTGCAGCTAAAAAGACTATTATTCTTTCAAAAACAATTATATCTTCTTTGGAAGAAGAAATTAAATCTCTTCAATAAGAAAATAATGATTTATAAAATAAAATTAAAGAGATAGAAAATTCTTCACAAATACGTACCTTTTGTAAAGGTCTAAAAAAAAATAAATGATTTAAACAAATCCCTTGAGAAACTCACAAAAGGAAGAGGGATGCTTGATGAAATTTTATCTTTTCAAAAGGCTGAAACTAGTAAAAAGGTCTTGATTTTAATCTAAATGTAAAATCTTCTTATAACAAAAATTTTTTATCAAAGAAAAGAAGAAACGAAAGTCCAAAATAAATTATTTTTAATATGGAAAATATGGATAAACTAATTATTATTGTGCCCATAGAAGATATTGCTATGTTAGACATAAAAATGTTTGGATTCCTAAAGTAAAAGTGGTTGATACTAATATTCAAGGACTCAAAATCATTTGAGTACCTAAAACTACATAATAATTTTTGTTTAATAGTTATGCATAAGAGCCTAAAGCAAAATATGGCATTTAGATAATGGTTGCTTAAGGCACATGATGAGGGATAAATCAAAATTCTCATTTCTAACCCTTAAAGATGAAAGAAATGTCACCTTTGGTGACAATGCAAAAAGAAAGGTAATTAGATTTGGAAAAATTAGTGAGAACTTTAATTCTTGTACTAAAGATGTGTTACTAGTTGATGGGCTCAAACATAACTTGCTTAACATTATAAAATTCTATGACAAAGGGAATAAAATCATTTTTGACTCCATTTGTTGCATAGTTGAAAATACTTATGATAAGCAAGTTAAGCTTACTGAAAAAAAAATACAATAACATTTATATGATTGATACTGATAATGAGTCATTTCTAGATTCTAAATGTCTTGTGAGTGTTGGTAAGGAGTTGGCTTTGGCACAAAAGATTAGCACATGATAATATGGAATTAATTGAAAGTCTTTCAAAAAATGATTTGGTTAATGGTTTGCCAAAAATCAATTTTGAAAAAGATAAATTGTATGATGCATGTCAAAAGGGAAAGCAAGTAAAATCCTTTTTTTCTCAAAAAAAAAATTATGTTTATACGTCTAGACCTCTTCAAAAAAAGTTGTGGTAGAAGTCACTATATTCATGTGATTATTTATTACTACTCAGGATACACCTGGACGTTGTTTCTTTCTCACAAAAGTGATTTTTTTCAAGCCTTTATCAAGTTTACAAAGTCAAAATGAAAAAGGGATGACCATTGTAAATTTGAAAAGTATTTATGGTGGAGAATTTGAAAACCAAGAATTTACTTGTTTTTGTAATGCGAATGGTATCTAGTATAATTTTTCATCTTTAAGGGCTCTAAATAGAATGGAGTTATTGAAAGTAAAAATACAAGTCTTGAAGAGATTGCAGGAACTATGTTAAATGATTGTTCTCTTTCAAAATCCTTTTGGGCTGATGCTATTAATGTCGCTTGCTATGTAATGAATAGTGCATCGATTAGTCCAATTTTGAAAATGACTCCATATGAGCTATACAAAGGAAGAAAGCCAAATATATCACACATCTATGTCTTTGGACGTAAATATTCTATCCATAATAATGGTAAAGACAATCTGAGAAAATTTGATCCTAAGGTTGTGATGTAGCACAAACTTGCTGTACGTTTTAAAATAACCGCAAGCGCACGGCGTAGTTGTAGCTAGTACCGATGAATACAGGTCGATCCCACAGGGAAGTTATTTTAAGTATCAGAATCCTTACAACTTAACTATCCAAATCAATGATAAAGGAATAAAATAAATAAAGA
>JANHAO010006210.1:0-21631 GCA_026873985.1 Saraca asoca
GTATAATTCAAAGCTAAATTAGCATTCTTTTACTTTTTTTTTTCTTTTTGTTTTTAAGGTGTATGGTTGAAATGCGGTCCAGCGTCTGTCGCGAGGAGCTAAAATAGCTTTGATTCATAAAATAAAATTGTTACCAACAAAATGAAAATGGTAAAAATAGCTTTCCCATGCAATATTTGATAAATTATAAAAAGGTGATATCACTTTCTAGTGTGTAGAATGTCCATCAAAAAAATCTCACATTCTGCTTAAACTTTGCAATTTTCACATAAATTTGGTTAGCACATCAGAGCACATGAATAGTATACCAAAGATAGACTGTAGCGGCTGACAGCAAAACAAGAGCTTTAAATTAATGCATTATATCACCAAAAACAACCCATTCAAGAACAAAAATGACCGACTATAAGCCCAAAAAGAAAGAGATGCTGGTGCTTAGAACAGTTACCAATAGAGGGTAGGAAAATAAAAAGAATAAACTGTAAAGTCTGCACCTTGGAAAACCAAAAACATGACTATCTATAGAAGTTGCAAGGAGCAAAGTACCAATATTAACAACAGATATTTTCTAGTTATTATAAAAATATAACCTAATTATTCCTAAATATTAAATAAATTAAAACAGGACATGTTTAATAACATTGCACGATTCCGGCACAAGAGCCAAGCAAAGAACACCGGCAAAGACCTACGAAAGCAGCGAAAAATCCTAATTATAACTAGAGAAATGACTTCTCACCAAGGAACTAAAATTCGTGTTGTTTCGGCAAAAACCCACGAAACCTTTTAGTTTTAGTGGCAATGGATACGAAATAGAGAAGGAATACAGAAGATTTTCACGAAAGAGCAAAAATTGAAGAGATAATATAGGAATGAATCTAGTTATTTCGTTCGGATTTCAATTCAAAGGAGAATAGTCTCACAGATTACAGCTACATGCAAGATCCCTTCCGGAATAATTGCAACGAAATTGGCTTCGTTCAGTTCTCAACTCAAGAAATTTGTGCAAAAATGGCCTGTGAAGGTGTGGAGGTGATTTTCTCAACCAAGAAAGGAGCTAACTTGTTCAATTTGTCTATCAACGATACGGAATCGGGCCTCCAGAAGGTTCTTTTGGGCTCTCGCTGCCGTAACGGCGTAACCCATACGTTTGATGAGGAAAAGAAAAAAATGAGAGAAAATGAGAATGAGAGTTTGGAATATAGCTACTAAGCAAGATAAAATCTCCGGACACTGGATCTCTCGATCAAATATAGCCTTTAAGCAAAAATCCGTAAGATGTTACGTTTACATTGTAACGGTTTTTTTTTTTTTTTGACGAAATTAATCAAAATAATGTAATTATTCTCTGTATGCATACTAATAAAAAAAAGGTACATAAATAATTGAGACATAAATGAAAGCTTAAAATTATATGAAAAAATATAAAACAATGTACTAATTTATAAGGAATTAGCATGGGGCTGACAAGTTTTAGTCTATTAGGGTAATGAATTAAATATATTAAAATAATATTAAATAATTTTTAATGTTGAAATTAATAAATTTATATATTTAATAATATTAATACATATATTTCACAAATTTATTTAAATAAATAATTACATTTAATTTTAATAAAATTTTAAAAAATAAAATTAAAATAATTTAATAAATAAAATTATGTGAGAAAATTATTATTACAAATTTAAAATTAGTAAAATAACAATTTCATAAAATAAATAACATATTAAATAAGATAATTAATTGCCAACATTACAACATAACAAATGAACAATTGGAAATTGGGAATTGAGAAAGTCAAAAGGGAAAGATACTGGTTCTTATGCCACTAGTAGTCTACTAGCCGTTACATTCCACTAGCTGTTCATGCATGTTTATTCAATTTTTTTTAAGAACACCTATTTTCTCGTATCATTAGGAGTATAATGACTTTTTAAGTATAACAAATGATATTCCATTTATCAATAATGAGCTTAGTTATTACTTATTTACACTTATTTTAGATAATATGCAAGTTTTAATATTTTAGAATAGTGAAAAACATAAAGGACACAATATCCCATATTTTTTCTTATGACACTTAATATATTAATCCTTCCAATGTTCTCGTGGCATCGGAAAGTGTATCTTCTTTAAGCAAATGAATTTTGAATGATAAATATCTATCAATGAGTCACAAGAATTTAAAAATAATCTTTTATTTAAAAGTATGATACAAAAGATAGACAACAAAATAACTTGAAGAATATGGATCATCATCCATTAAGGAGACAAAAACCAAAAATAGTATTACATTTATATGTTCTAAAGTTACTTATATATACCCATTTTATTTGCAAATAGTGAAATTTTTCTCAACTGGGTCCCTTGGCTTTTGTCCTTATACTTTAGGATTTTTCATGTAAAAAATTGGCATGTTTTGACTTACTTTTTTATTATCTCCCAATTTATTCACTTACATTAAGTAATTTATATGTTCTAATTTTAACTTATATTTTTAATACTAGTTCTATCTAACATAAATACTAATAATAAAAAATTATAACTTCATTAATTTAAGCTGTAATAAAAAATTTGATTATCTTAACTTATATTTTTAATTTTTTTTATCAAAGTTACAACTTATAATTTTAAAATTTCTTTCTTGCTATAAATATTATCTTAATTGTGGATATCCATACGATCTTTTATATTTTTTTAACTTACATAGGATACCTATCTTAATTGTAGATGTCCATAGGATCTTTTTGCATTCTTTTAATTTATATAGGATGCATTTCTTCTTCCTTAACCTATACAGGTTATACTTATATGATTTATTTTCTTTCATGGTACTTCTACTATATTATTAAATGATTGTAACATATGGATTTTGTGCTTTATAAAGAGTGGATCATAAAAAGCATTCTATGTAATAAGAGAAATTCCCCCTCTTTACTATATATTACTCCTTTCATCTACTTTTTTGGTATTTTCTTACTTCTTTGATTTATTTTTATGATAATTTCATAACATTTATGAATTACCAAGAATTTAAGCATAATTCATAATTTAATATATAAATTGAAATAATAATAACAACGACGATGATAATAATAGCAATAACTATGCATTCCAATCTAAACTTATATATTTAGTATTATGTAATGTCCCAAAATTTTTAATAATATGGAATTAGAAATTTTCTAGCCTTGGGTGTGCGTATAGTTAGATAAAATATGTATTTCATAACCTCACTAACGAGGGAGGAAATTATAGTCATTAATTATAGCTTAGCTTCCATGCAATGTACTAACAAAAATATTATATATTTTTTATATTTATTATTTTATGTTAGATTTAATATACTGATATCATTATTTAATTCATTCTACTTTAAAATTGTAAAAATGATTTTAAAATACTATTATTACAAATACTACTTAAAATAGATATCTTGTAATTTCAAATTTCATAAAATTTAGAGTGCTTGATTTATGTCAATAGAAAACATATAAATTGATTTTAGAACCTATACTTAATGATAAACAAAATTAAAAATTATACTAATTATAAATTATTCAAGATAATATATGCAATACAATTACTAATAAACTTGGATTACTAAGTGAAAAGTTATTTAATTATTTAATTTTCTTACCATTTTTATGAAATCAATGGTAATTGGATATTTGATTTGCTGGAAAGCTCAAAAAGAAATATGAACCCACCAACAATGTCCAATGATAACACTTTGATTTTATTTTAAATACATTTTCATTGTGTTTCAAATTTTAAAATTTTGACTTAAAATTTATTAGTTGTTTTCTTTAAAAAATTCTTCAAATTTCAAATCTAGTAAAGAAAAATAAGAGAAAACGTACAATAGCATTAAGGTATAACAAAATTACACACTTTAATTTTTTAAGTAAAATAATCTTAGATAAACATACAAAATCTAAGGGGTAGTATAAAGAAAAATTATATAATTGATTTAAAAAAATCAGAATTGACATAAAATACATAAGGCGTAGTATAAAAAAAACTCAGTAAATATAAAAAAAACAAAAGAATTTAAAAAATGTAACAATACTAGAGTAGATAATCAAATACAAATAAGATAAACACCATAAATAATATAATGTCATGGAATTAATACCTTTAGTTTAATTAATGAAACAATGGAGGCAAATAAAATAATATGAAGGCAAATAATCAAATAGTATAACAACTTAATGATGCTGAAGTTCTTCACCCTAGTAAAAAAAAAAAGATGACTTCCTCTCTGAATTGACCTCAAAGTGTCAACTCAATACTATTCTTTCAGAAATAACAATTTAAAAATAAAATATTAAGTAAGTATTATTCAAATTAATCATAATTTAATAACTAACCATAATTAAAAAAATAGTCACAATTTTAGAAAAATTATTTAAATAATCAGTTTATTTTAAATCTTCTAATTCTACTTCAAGTCCTTGCCTTTTAGAATTATTTTCACACTTTTAAAATTTGTGAGACCACATTTATTTATAACAAACTCTCACTACTAGTTCTTAGTTTATTTAGAAACTATTATCGATATCTGATTATTTGGACCTATGATTTTTTTTTTTTGAAATATGATATAACCACACATACAATGGAAACACCTATATTTTCTTTTATTATTAATTTATTCTAAAAGTTCTAAATAGAAGATTGACTAAATGATATATTTTTTTTTATGATTCTAAAGTACCTTTTCTATTTCCATTATATCACTCATCACAATTGTTCAAATATTTTCATAAGTCAGCATCTTGTGGAGGATGGTTAGCATTTGGAGTGATATCAAGAAAAAAAAAATAATCAAACTTGGATGAGTCATTAATAACTCCATGAATGTAACTCATAGAAGCAAGTTGTAACTTCAAAATCTCTTTTATTCATATGATGTTACTTCAACCTCTACTAATAGAATACTTGTACCTTTACTAGCTCAATTAATCAAATCATTATTGTTTGTTACTCCTATTATCAAATTGGCTCAAATGTGCTTAAAATACAATATGTTAGAGAACTTAAATATTGACTATTCACAAATTACTTTGTCTTAACACATCATAACTTACAGAAAATCAAGATTATTTAAATCATATTTATTGTTACACAGTCATAAGCATGTATTCGTAAAACTATTATTACAACATTATTAGCCATTGCCTTAAAGATAACTATAATCAACCATTGAAACACTGGGAACTAGTCCATCCATAACCATAGATATTTAATAGCAATACAAAATAAAGATGCTAATTCAGGCAATATACGTTCATAATATCGAACATATAATCTATAATAGAGATAGCACTATATATAAATGTATCTGATTATGTACAAGGTAATCATAGAATGAGCAACTGGCCTTTAATCTTGAGCCACAACATAAGCAACATGCACAACACACTCCTCAATCGAATAAGTATACAAAATACTTATGCAACCATCTCAAGCAAACAAATTTAAACTTTATATTAAAATTATATATTTCTCCTTATTTCTTTCAGTTCAGCCTTATCCATCTCTCCTGATCCTTGTTTCTCCAATCCAACCTTTTCCATCTCTCCATATATAAATAAGGATAATTTGCACAATGGAATTTCCCTTTCTTCACTCCATACTTTCTCGTGCTTTTAATGCATTTTATATATTATCATTTTTCATAGATCTTGTCTATTTGGGCTTTTAAACAAAATATTTCGTTTCTTTTATAATATTGCTTGTACAAGGCTTTTCATATTAGTATATCCTAAATACATTATCTTAATAGTAATCATAGAAATTTCAAAGCAAACTACCTAGTTATGGAAACCCAACTTAGCTTTGGTTTGACCATCTGAGAGTCACTAGTCTGATCCTTCAAAATTGTTCCATGGTCCATACTTATCATTGCAAAGTAAAAGTTTACAACAAGGGTCCATAGCATAGCTCATAAATTTATTTTATTAATTCATTCCATTATATTTTCTTTAGCCTTTAATTATTATTTTATTCATATATTTATGTTTCAAATTAAGTCTCAAATCCATTTTATTTCAATCCAATCCCAATTAACAATTGTCCATGGTTCAAGTTCAGTTAAATCATTCAAACATCACATGTAAGTAACAGAAAAATCTCGATGGCTTCACCAACTAGCTAGAAAGATTCACACTCTTGTATACACACAACACCTTTGTTTCATGTACAGACAATAGAAAACTTGAACACCAATATACTACATATGTAGTGCAACACAAATCCAAATAATTTCACAATGCCACACATAATGAATTAAACATCAAGCTTAAAACTATTCTTGCACATTTAACCATAGCCAATATAAAGCACATAAGCAATATAAGCTTACATATGTCACAAATATATAAAACATGTATGTATACTATCCCACTACCATTTTATGGTATGTGTATAAATCCAGTAATTAGACTCATCACTCATACTAAATTTTATGAGATCATAATAGAAATAAGTAGTTGGCCAAAAACATATAAATTATCAAATTTATTTAATTTCAATTTAATTATAAATAAACTCCAGTTAAAATTCAACATTTTACATTAGTTGGCCATGAAATTACAAGCTCAAAATAGATGAGAAACATTGATTTAAGCTCTTTGAGCTTAACCTGTGAAGATTCTGGCTTAAATAACCTTTAGGACTACTTAGACTTTATTTGGGCTCTAGGTTAATGTTCCCAAATTTTCACAAATTCTTAACATATTTACTCACATTTTTAGTTATTTCATGCATCTCCCTAGAAATCAAAATATTATATTTACTAAATTCTTTTCTTTACATAACCTTGCCACCAATGATAATTTAAATTTTAAAACAAACTTTATTTTATGTCTTGATTACCAAGATCATTTAGTATTGGGAATCTATTCAACTTTCAATTTATTTTCCTTATATCAGAACTGAAACTTTTGGACTTATCCCTAACAAAATTAATTAGGTATCCAACTTATGAATATTTTGCAAATCAAAATACCTATCAACATAAAAGGATAAATTTTATGTCAAAACCCTTCTTAAAAACATGCTAAGTAGCCATTAAGAAGTATCTTGTTGTGCTATATTCATCACATATCAATTATAGTGTTTAATAGGTGTTGTCCTTATCTTAATTAGCAATAAAGGCCTCGAATCCAAAACTTAATAAATTTGCTGTAATGGTTCTATTATAGTTTAAAATTACAAATTTATTTACATAAAAGGAGTTAGGAACATTCTTAAAACACAAAACACCACCAATTAATATAGGTTTTATACAAAAGTCAACAAAACAAGCCTAACTCATCACCTATTCACTAGTCAAGCCTTACACAACACAATAGAATCAACAAGACAGATTGTAATAGTTGGCAGCTTACCGATGGATAGCAAAACGACAACGGTGGTTAGTAATTATGGCGGGAACAGAAGGCTAATGTGATGCAACTAGCTAGAATAGGTGCTATAGCTTTGGTGCCAAAAGTGGGAAACAATAGAAGCAGAGTAGATGTTGAGCAAAAAGGCATTTAAGAGAAACATAGGCAAGGAGTGAGAAATAGTTGGCAGGGAAAAGAAAGAAAGTTAAAAATGACAAGTGAGGAAGAAAAAGTAGATGGGAGTAACTTGAAGTTGCTTGTGCACGAAATGTAAAATTTATAAAGGTTAAGATTATGGAGAAAACTTCTAAAGGCATGTGGGAGAAAAAATATCCAAGGTTTAGCTTCTGGACAAAGACCATTACTTAGAGATGAAAGAGAAAACTTAAATCTTCTTTGGAAAAATATCTTTGTTAAAAAATAATATTTTAAAAGTTTAAAAAAATTGTATAAATAACCCAAAGGAAAAATTTATGATTTTGAAAACTTTGGTAATGCCAATAAAATTTGAAAACTCATAGGACTATAAAGGAATTATGAAGATGAATACGTAATTTTCAAAATCCAAAAATAATCATCTAGAGTCTCTTTAAACTAACAGGGTACATTTTAGCGTGTATATTGTACTACTTTTATTTATCATGCTTACACGCACTTTTCTAGTAGAAGAGCCTCCATGAGCTTCATTTAACATAGGTATTGAATGAAAAACATAAAAAGTATAACAACTAAAATAACATGTGATACAACTTTTGTTTCAAAATTTCAAAGAGGTATGCAATCACAAAAAAAAAAAATCAATTTTTCAAAAGATGTAAAAGAGTAAGTTGGGACCTGCAATCCACCAACTTAAAAAGAAAGTTCAAAGTTCAAATAAAAAAATAAGGATAAAAAAACTCAGGCGAAAGTTTTACTGGGAAAATATCAATATCAATTAAACAAAAAAAAAAAGAAGCAAAATGTGCAATAGTATCATTCTAATCGATAATATGATACATTTTCTTTTGTGATATATTGCTTTTCCTTTATTATCATTCTAGCTCTTTCTTTTAAGAATATATGGCTTTTATGAACATAATATTCTGAGTTAAACTAACACAGCTTCAACAATCAAAGAAACTATAGTAAAAAGAAACTACCAAAAGAAAAAAACCATAGAGAAACTTGGAAATAATCATAGAACACCATGGTCAACCAAAAAGAAACTAATACAAACTAAAGATAAGATCAAAAAGAAATGAATGTATATCAGTGCATAAAAGATAAGATCTAATACGATAAAATGAATGTGTGATGGGGAAAATACAACTAACTTGGTGAATGGTCAATGGGCCAAATAACACACCACGCTTCAAAGAAGTAGAATGCGGATGGGAGGAAAGAACAACAACAAAATAATATGAAGTAGTAGGAGGCATTGGCATACTTAAAGCTCCAACCCAAGAAAAAATGCAAAAATCAAAAGCAAAATTACCAAAATTGTGTAAGAGAATTGATATAAATAGGCTTTAGAGGGAAGTGATTACACCATTTCAGATCTAACCAAAGTTATTTGAAAAAAAAAAAGGTAAACTAAACCTAATCTAAGTTTCTAAAATCAAAAACTTGCTTTATAGGTAACTCCTTAAAAGCCAAAAGATAAGGGATTCTAATTCTAGGGATTAAAAATTAGAGTTCAAAAGTGGAAAAAATAAAGCTAATATGAAAGGCTTAGGAGCAAAATAGATTAAAGAAAGCTATAAATGAAAATTTAAAGTACAAGAACTATTCAGGGCATCTCTCCTTTGTTAATGGTGAAATATGATTCTAGGCCAAACTCTAGCCAATAGAGGATTCTTTTCGGATTTCAAACTGTCATTTGGTTGTTGATGTGATAAATGAATGGAGAATGCGAGAAGAAGAGGAAAAGTAGTGGAAAACATAGAGTTTTTAATGTGGTTCGGCCAAATTCGAATAGAACCAGACCCTACGTCCATGGTAATGTATTAGTCTGAAAGTGTTTTTACAGAATTTCAGTATAATGGCATTAGTTCTCCCTAACATTCATCTCCTTCCTTCTATTTATAGAGGACAGGAGGTTACAATTATAATTTTACATGCAGTAAATCTATTATATTAAGTATTTAATGTACATAATTGGATGGACAGAGTGAAATCCTGTAAGTCAGCTTCTGCAAATTGCCTCCTACAAGTGGGTCCCACGTGTCTGCTAGGCAGTTCATATGTTGATCTTCTTAACAAGCTCCTAGGCTACTGGTCATGCCTCGCAGGCCAGAACCTTCGATTTGGGAGAGCTGCTGTCTTCTGAAGTAGTGAGGTCGAACTCGAGCAGAGGAGGTCGCTAGCGGTGTGAGCTGAGACTCAATGCTTTGAGGGTCCTGCGAGCTAAACTCTTGCCATAGTCGGGCCACTTGCCAGCCCATTAAGGATATGCCAGATTTCACATATAACATCCCTTGTCAGGGAATTGAAGATAAGACTGTTGAAATGAAGCTTCAGGCCAACGGGAGACATCTATTTCACCACCCTAGAGACCAAATGGAACATTGCCTGTAAGAAAAAAAGCTTATGCATCGGTGAAGATGAGAAGTTGGAGGGTATTGCTCAGGTGTTGCAGGAATGGAAAAGAGATGCCTTTATTTTCTTTTTAAATATTATGCAGTATTGATAATTGCAATTCCTAAGCCCTTTAATCTTGCTTGGCCCAATCATTACAATCATCCCCCTCCATGAAGTTCAATTCCATTCTTGTATCAATTTGGCTTCTAATATCACACTTAATATAATATCCTTGTTTTTTAATACAAGATTTAAGGTATACACCAATCTCGGCCTTTTAGCCTTTATATGGTAGGTTCATTCTCATAGATTTTTAGCATTTAACACAAGGATGCTTATTACTAAAAGATATATAATTTAACCTATATCAATCCCTATATCTCAATTCAGAAGTTTTCATGAATTTACATTTGATTCCCTTATTTACTTTCATGGTGACTAGACCACCCTCAAAGTATCACAGCATGTTTGTTCTTTATATCTAACATTGCAATCTAATTTTATAACATAATTCCATATCATAATTTCACAAATGCATAAAATTAGTTTCTAGGAAAACTTAGATCTTTTTAGGCCACTTAATCAAGAAAATAAATCAAAATCACGCGTTAAAGACATATATACATATATTTGTACATATAGCATATCATCAAACATCAAACAACTCAATGTGAGTTTAAAAGTCCCACTCACCATATTTAGCTTCTTAGGCAAGCCTTTAAGCTTTAAGATGTTCAGGGAATGTTCTAGAATCTCCTTTACCTTCACTAATACGTAGAAGAGATTTTCTTAAAAATTCTTTCTAGAAACTATATCTAAGCTTAGATTTGGTTCATCTAGCCTTAGAATCCATGTATGTACACATTGGAACACTTAGTCATATTGAAAGAAAGTAAAGGGAAACTTAAAAATTTTATTTGGTTGAAACTTTCTAAGCCATTTTTCATGAAGTTTCTTCATCCATTCTTTAAAATAAAATCATAAATTTGTAAAAGAGAAAGAATAAAATAACCTACCAAAATATTGGGTTGATTGGAGATTATTTGCTGAGGAAACACTTAGAAAAATGTTTCAGAGAGAGAAATGGAGGAAGTCATGGAAGAATACCTTGAAATGTGCTGAGGAGAAGGGGATTTATGGAAGAAGGAAGCCTTTAGCCTCCTTTAGAAGTCTCTTACTTAAAATTGCTTGCCCATATAAGTAAGGATATTTTGGTAATTTTGCACTTAGCCTTATTCATATAGGTCCTTTTGGGTGAGGGTATTCTTGTAATTTTTCTTAATAATTAAGGGTATTTTGGTTATTTGCTTTTCCCTAAAATAGTCTAGCTAGTGGCAAAGTTGTAGTTACAAGGAAGGGTATTTTTGTAATCACAAATCAAGCATTAAATGTCTTCTTATCCTCTTAAAGGTATTTTGATAATTTTTTGTGATTTTCTAATTAGTGTAATAAGACAAAATAGCTTATGTCACTCTGATGCCATAATGATATCATAATTCCTTTTTAAGATTAATTTTATCTTATATATATATATGTATGTGTGTGTGTGTGTGTTTTTAAACACCCCAGTTTTCTTATAGCATTTAGGAATATATTTATAAACTAAACACTTATTTAAAAAAGTTTTGAAAATTCTTTTTATACAAATTGCTTGATAGAGGAATTTATTTATCTATAGTTTTTCTCTTATGAATCAAATGAATATATAAATGTAGTTTTAAAGTTTAACTAAGGAAACTATCGTGGGTACTTTTGGAGCCATATAAATAGGCAGGAAAAAGCTCAATAAACAAGCCTAGCTGATAAGGCCCAGCTTATCCAGGATTAAGGTTGCTGGAGCAAGTCATTAGGTCGCAAAATGTGAACTCAATTAGCTAGTCAATAAGGATTAAAGTAACCTTATGTGTAGCTTTAGGTCATTGAGGATGAGGTCTAGCCCATAGCTCGAAGCACGCTTTCTCAGCAATTAGGTCATTGAGGATGACAATTGAAAATTAATTATGAAAATTTGTTTCTAAATCAAATATTGTCCGTTATGGAAGTACAATCAATTCATGATTCATTGCATTCAAATTGTAATACCCCAGCCACTATAAATATGGGTTGAAATCATTGTACAATAGAAAGATAACCAACATATACTATTAGTTGACCAAAATATATAGAGAAATGAACAATCGTGGATGTAGGCATTGATTTAGGTCAAACCACATTAAAAACTTTCTAGTATCTTCTCATTCCTCCTCTCTTTCTCTTTCTTGTTATTTGGCATCCTCAATTTGGAATTTGAGCCTTGGACTTTAGTTGACTAAATTTGTATGTTAATAGAAACTAAGTTATTTAATCTTCAAATAAATTTTAAATTGTAAAGGTTTGACAAAGGAATAGGTAAATGTTGGTAGATATTTTCAATTGATTTATAAAATCATTAAAATAGGTTTTTATTAAAATATTTTGCTTATAGAGACAAGATAAGAAAAGAGGTAAACCTAAGCAAAAAAAGGTTGAGTAGGCATGAGGAAAATAAAGAGAAATTCTCATACAAGAAGTGATTATCAGTAAATTTAAAACGAGCAAAAATATGTTTGGAAACAAAAAAAAAAGGGTGAGAAGAATAATTTTAGGAGAAATTTCTTCAACAATTAACCACCCCTTTAGCATTGATCATCTAGATGATTGAAGTAGATGCAATTACAAATGATGGTCATGTTGACCACCAATTAGTGACAACTAGTCGATCAGTTCATTGCAGAGGTCAATATAATGCTTCCTTCACTTTTTACCTCTAATTTAACTTCACCAAAAGATTTCTCTAAAAATTCTTTGAAATACTTACCATTAAGAAACCCTATCCAATTTTCACCCCACCATTTGTATATTACCCTTAACCTACACTACTTCTCACATCTAATGGCAAAGCTATATATATTTCAGTGTTGTCATTTGCACCCACTGACCTTCTTAAAAACTCACACGCTATTAATTATAACATCTAGAATGCCCACATTGAGTTTTGAATTTTACCCCACTAAAATACTAAAACACAGATTAATTATTTCTTTAACTATTATATTAACGTCCAAAATTAACAAAAATCATAAGGATTCATTATATTTATTTAGGTTTAGTTATTTCTTTTTATTTAATCCCTCTATACTGTTATAATCATTGAAAAATACTAACTAAAATAACATATATAATAAATACATTCAAAACTAATGGGACCTTGTAAGATTAATCGTGTGGATTTTTATTCTTTGCAAATAAAAATAACAAATTTTAATGATTGTGTATCCTTAATTTTATGTATGACTACAACATTTGGGGGAAAAAAGCATTTTTTTTAATGAAATTTGTGAATAAACGATTAGATAATTGATAGAAGATGTATGAATAAATGATTGCTTAGTTACATGCACTAAAAAAGATATATATGATATAGTTGATAATCAATTGATCATACAATCTAATTTTGAAATATGAAATCATACTAGGAATAATTATATGATGTAATTATATATATATATATTTTAAATTATAGCATTTACAATTTGACATATATTACAATTTAAAATGATATATTAATTATAATAATATGATATCATTTTTTTATTTTTTTAATTATGCATTTTAATGCTCTCACTAATCTCTGGGTCCTAGCTTCCGCCACTACTCACAAATGAAGTCGGGAGAATTAGAGCAATCCTGAAGGACCTTTGACCTTAGCTTGTTTTTGGAGGAGGATGCAAACCAAAGGTATATTGAAGAGATTGTGCATAGAAAGATATTGATAAAATGATCCATTATTTCATGGGATAAGAAGGTAAAACACCCCAATAGGCTAGAATAGCTTTGGCCATAATAGTTTAGGTGCATATATGTCTTCCAAATCCTACTTAAGTTGTGCTAGTTCACACACTTAAAGCATCATTTAATCTCTCATTTATTTTCATGGATTTTCCTATAGAAATTGCATTCACTATCCTTGACAACTTTGTCCTTTCTATTCTTTCTAAAGTTCCTAATCCAAATATCCTTTCTAATGCATGCTAAATATTCATGCAATGATAAATACATTCCATATTTTCTTCCTTTAAGAAAAACCTTTTAATTCTTGAAACATAAAGTATATCTAAAATGCATAACTTAAAACACTGTAAAATATAATATAATATAATAATTAGAAATAAATAAAATAGCTAGTTTAAATAATATAATATTAATAAGATATAAATAAAGTAAATAATATTTGGTATCATTTATTTGTATAATAATAAATTCATATATGCTTTATTTCCAAAAGAAAACTTTAGTAATTCCAAATAATATTTTGAATAATATAATCTTGAAAACATAAAGATTCTATTTTGATTTCAAATCTTATAGGCTTTAGAAAATTTATAGTTCTATGCTAATATATCCATGCTCATAGGATTATGCAAAGTTGAGTTCTTAAGAATTTCCTAACTAGGACTCTATTCTAAGTTCCTATTCAATTCACCCATTTCATATAATCATACATATAAATAAGTAAGAACACAAATCCTAATTTCTAATTTTGAATCTACAATCCTAGTGAAAATCTTTAAACTACTATCTTAAATCATATAGTTTAACCTTTCCATGCCTCTTCCTAGTTCATATCATAATCCTGGCATTTGCAGGTCTAAATTTATTTAGATAGTTTTTACATAATTTTCATAGTTAATTCATTGGGACTAATTTTCCACTACCTAGCACATTAAAACAATTTAGGGTAATTTAAAAAATAATTTTGCTTTGTAAGAAAAAGGAGCGAAAGGTTAGAATTCTCATTCAGTTGATTATAGGTAAGTTCCATCCTTTAATCCTAGGCCTAGTTTTCACTGCAACTAATTCATGATCTTAGCATAATTTACCAAATAAAAATTAATGAAATGCAAATATGAGATAAAAAGAAATTAAATTTGCATTTAATTTGATTGTTTTACCTCAAATTTTCATTTTTGGATTGGATGTGCATTAGGTTTTCTTTTAATAGGGTTTTAACTCTAGTTGACAACATGAGTACACTAGGATTTTTTTGCATTAAATTTCATACATCAAGTTTTGTCTGACCTGATACTAATCACTTGACTACCTCGTAAAAATTGATTAGTTGGTCAATCAACCCTTAAGAATTGACCCTTCAGTCAACTGACCACCTTTCCAGACTCATCTTCAAGTCCTATTAGGTTAACCCTAGGGTATGTTACAAATTCTCCCCTTTAGACAACTCATCCTTGAATTTTTCCTTTGTTGCATTCCACTCTATCTAGGGTTATGAATTTATTTATATCCTATCCTAATTGTATGATTTGTTATTTCATCCTTAAGCTCAACTTAGCGTACATATCAACTTTCTTTTACATATTTGGTTTGCCTGCTAATCCTTGTCCTTATCTTTATAACCTTTTGCCTAAACTCTTTTTGTTACTTTGATTTTTGTCTATTATGTTGTCCATCATCCTCATTAATTCCTGTCCTTTGGTTTTGGCCTTTCCAGTCTTCCTTGTATCGTTGCTTAATTATTATTTATCTTTGATCTAATGTCATTGTTTTCCTTGGTTGACTTCTAGAACTTAGTTGATTTGTGTAAATCTCTTCTTATGTCTTAAAGGTTTCATTGTCTTGTACATGGTTCTTCTTTTCTTATACTTCATTATGTTCTACTTTCTTCTTTTCCTATTGTGTCGTGTGCATTCTTATACGTTGCTTCTATATGACCTTTACTTGCATTCTTCTCTTATCTTCTTCTCTCGTGTCTTCATAGATGTTTTTTCATTCTTTGTTCCATATAAATCTAACTATCATTAATTATCTCTTTTCAAGCATATCGTGTTCTTTTATCTTTAATCTAAGTTTATTGTAAAGTATACTAGTTTAAACTTGATGTTTGGTTATGCATAGATAACATATCATACATAATAAGTCATGTATATCCTATTTTAGGAACACATCACACTTATCTTATTCAAATATAACATTCCCCATCTTATCCTATCATCTTATATCTTATGTTATCTTTTCTTTATCTTAGGTCTTCATCATGATGTCTTCGATTTCCATTCTCTGGAATTCATTTATTCTTTTCATATCATACATACTATTGCACATATCATAAAGATTTATGTAATCATATAAAAGAAATTTTAAATCACCTCATAATTTTTTTAAAATTTCAAGCATAAATACCATCCTGAGATGATATCAACATCATCCCTAAGGAAAATGAAACAAAACAAACTAACCAGCTACATGACTCTAGCCATGTATATCATCATCATCATAAAAACAAAGAAAAAGGTTATATTAGTCTTAACATGATCTTAATCCACCGACAACTCATTAGTCCTTATCCTTTATATAGAAGGTGTCACATAACCGATCCAGTTACCCTCCAAGGTGTTTATCATCAATTCTATGCGGCCTAATAAATGATCAATACCGGTGCTCATGTTTTGCATGAACTTGTACAATTTGTCAATTGTGTGACCTACTTGTCATGGCTCTATGTGCCCAGTCAACTTGCTCCTCTATAACTACCTTATCCAATTCCTCCTCTATCTTTTCTACAAGCTAACTTCCTAGCTCATATCAATCTTGCACTTAAGACTCAGTTAGCATCCACCAACTCATACTGGAAATGTCATAACATGTTAATAGACATCATCTCAAGATAGGCCATTGTTGTAATGTCTTATGTCACATCCATGTGCTTGGAAGATCTTTATAAGGATTAGTTTATATAGTAGAGAGCCCTAAGATGGACTCTATGCCACTACCAGTAGGTGGTTTAAAACTGTGGGAGGAAAGTTGAAGGGTTATTTGGCTTGGAGGTGTGAGACTATGTGCATGTCAATTTAAGTGAGACTAAATTTATGTCCCCCTTACGGAAGCATGACATAGATGACAAGGTTATGCAGAACTATAAAAATCAAAGGTATCTCAAGAATGGTGGGTTAGGGATAGATCAAAAAGTTTGGTTAATGATAAAGGATCTTTCTCAAGAGGGGACTAGGAGACCTACCATCACCCAAATACTTCTTATCTATTGTGCTCTCCATAACTTTTTGGTCTACAATCTTCTTCCAATAAAGGCCATTAGTTAAAGCTATCTTTAGTAGATTTGCACATCTTGACAAACCTTCAACCTAGAGTTTAGTATGATTTACCTTGCACTATGATTGATCAAATGTTGGTAATGGCATAGTGTAATATCTCGAATTTTTCTAAAGTTAATTCTGACAATAAAACAATTTTTTAGGAAAATTTGAAAAATGGTGAATTTGACATTTTTGAAAATTTCAAAGCTATAACTTTGAACTATAAGGAATCTAGGTTACTAGAAAAAAATTATATGAATTTTAGGAATTTTCAAATAATCAAAACTTTCTTTGTGAATGCCCAAGAAATTAAATTCATGTTTTGGGGATTTAATTTGCATAAAACTTCGAAAAAAATTGAAACTAGGGCTATGGGTACCCAACGGGGTAAAATTATAGTCGTTATAAAAATAATTAATTTAACTAATTTATGAAAAAAATTTATGGCCATTAGCAATCAATGAGTATGTTAATTTGTGCTTAAAATGGAAGAAATAGGACAAAACGAGGAATTATTTTAATTGAAGTGAAAGTTAAGGATTGTCTTTTTTTTCCCATTTTACCCCTCACTAGTCGGCTTCCTCTTCTTTTTCTTTGGCTTCTCTTGGTTGCAACCCATTTTTTCCTCTCTAAGCTTAAGTCTCTCTCTTCACACTCACTCTCTCTTCTCAAGTAAGTCCTTCATCTCTTCTTATTAATTTCTCTTATTTTTATAGTTGAATTTTCTCTTCTTTCTCTTTAATTTGACATCAAAATCATATTAGTTCACTAAGGATAACTTGAGATCTAAATTTTTGAAGTTTACAACCACTATTCATGTTACTGTTCACTTTAAGAACTTATGTGATTTTTTTTTTTGAAGTTTTAGAGCTCAAATCTTGTATATTTAGCTTGTTTCTTTGTCATAAAATCATAATCAAATGGTCTATAATTATTAGCTCAAAGAAAAACCTTAAAATAGCTAAGAAGCTAATATACTCTTCTTTTTGTTTATGAAGAGTATTGAAGATTTTTTGTGGAATTAGTAGTGATTTTATATTTCCAATTCATATGTGACTAATTCTTATCATTATTGTGAATTATAGAGGGTTCATGACTTGTAATCTATTGATTATTGGTGTAAGTTGACAAAAGGAGTTTTTCTTGTGATTTTGTGGTCAAGTTAAGACTAAATGGGTTTGATGACATAATAACCAATTTTCTATTGACATAGTTGAGTTTTAAGCTTGTTTAAGCTATCAAAACATGTTGTATTGAGATCCTATGGTGTAATGTTGAATTGGAAGCCATTTTCCCTATTTTTCTACTATTGTCATGTAATAGCTACTCATGTGAGTCGAATCATAGCTTTTGAAGTAGATTTGCACTCATGCTTGCAAAAACCTAGCAATTTTGTTCTTATGATCTAAATCAAAATTTAAACTAGACTTTTACAATTCGAATAGAATCTTCCTACCCTATTTTTTGATCCTGATTGTGATTCTTATTACATTTGTACTTGGACTTCCTGAATGGTTGTACATATTGGTGAGCAAACTCACATTTTCAACTGAATTCCTCGAGTCAAATTAAATCTTCAACAATTGAGCTCCTTGATCCTAATCGTAATTCTACTCGAATTTCTTCAATGATCATACTTGCCATTCTAATCACATTTTTTAGAAATTTCCATATTTTTCACCCGAACTTCACGTCTTTCTAAAATATTTCCTATTCCTTTAGTTTAATCTTATATAAACCCTACTAAGGCGAGTATAATAACTAAGAAATCTAAAATAAGCAATTTATAATATAATATTATTAAATTTAACAATTGGCTATATATTATTAATATGAAATTAATTATAATAGTCTTATGATGAAACAAAGAATGTATGGTGCAATTGCAATAGAACGTAAGTCTTATTGCTAGAATTGTGACTGAATGAGAATGTCATGAGATAGTTATTGTGAGAATCACAATGCTTAATGTTTGATAATCTTCACAAGATCCAGAATGGAACATGATATCATGAATGATAATGGAATATGTTGATGTAAACTTGATGATGTATCTATTATGAGATTAATATCATTGAATACTTGAACGCTATTATGAGACTTGAAATGTTAACAATGGATTGTGATAGGAATAATGAACTGAATCTTAGATTTGCGCATTCTTATATGATAAGTAGAATAAGGTTAGCTTGGAGGAATAAGGCTGGATCGGGGTAATAAGAAGATTTATTACTTTCATATATATATATATATATATATATCTATATATTGCTTTGGCTTGTTGTCATCCAAATGTGATATGATGATATTGAATAACATAATTAAAGGAATGGCGGCCTAAGGCCTTGAGAATTTTGTATCAATATGACGTATTATGTACAATATGATATAAAACTACTCTGAGGCAAGTCCCTAAAATTTATTGATATGTGTATAAGAATAAGTATAAGACATAGTTGCTTGGATATGATGTTGATGTATATATGTGTGGTCTTTGTTGGATAAATTTATAAGTTTTGTATGTATTATTTCACTGAGCCCCAAACTCACTTTTATGTGGATTATTTTTCAAATTATCAAGAAAATCTAGCTAAACCACTACATGAAAAGCAAGATGAACAATGATCCAATAGAAGTTATTGCTGATGTCTTCACCACTACAGTGTCTAGTCCTCTAGGAACATACCAAATTAAGATACGTTATATTATTATCTTAAATTTAGTAGAGTGTGAAGTACTCCACGAGGTTGAAATCATCCCATAGAGTCACCCAATGTCCTTTTCATGATGGCCCTAGGATGGTTTGACCTATAGAGGTCTACCATCAATCTTATATTTTGCTGACCCTTTTTTGAAATACTAATAAACAGAAGGGCCACAAAGCTTAGTTATATTAACCTATGCTTTAAAGTTATGATAAAACATAGGTTGATCTAACTTATTTTGATTGTCCTATTTTGGAAAGGATATAAGGTAATTTTAGGGATGATATCCAAGTCTTAGGGAAGGTGGAAGGTTATTTTGACTGTATGTAAATTATGGAACCATGTATCAATCTGACATATGCCTATTGGACAATTCTAGTGTAAATTATGAAATATGTTTATTCTCCATGTGTTTATCTCTCTCTATAGTTTATTATTTTTAGGTCAACCAATGAGATTCAAATGTATATAATTAGGAAAAACTAAGATAAATATAAATGGGATTAAGTGATAAAAGGCTAGTGATTATTAACAAAAAGGTTGATATTCACGCTAGTCATGATCAGGGTTTTGGGTCGTGACACACAAAGTGCATTTCAGGGTTGATTATCTTATGGTATGATTCTTAGTGTCATCTTTTACCATTTTTATGTGCCCTTAACTAGATTAAGCGAGTAGTTAGTGAAAGGGATATCAATTTCTTTGTTTAACAACTTTGGCTATCAACATGCATGAAACTAGTAGGTATAGAAGGGCACTTAAGCAACTCAGGAGCAAACTCACCAAGCTTATGACAGAGAAGGAATTAGCTATACAATAGTGCAACGGAATGTACCATAGGCTAGTTAGAGATTGATAATTTATATGAACTAATGCAGGGAGTGAGTATGAGAATATGGAAGCATGGAGTAGCATGTTCAATCCTTAGGTACTTTTGCTAAGCCCACAAAGAAGTGTATAGGGTGGTTAGAATGATAAGTGGTGTGCATTAAGTGGCGTGTTGATGAGATTTGTCATGCCACCAGTCTAGATGAGTTATACAGTAAGAATTCTTGCATCCAAGGCTGATAAAGCCTTAACAAAACATAAAATTTAATGAAAGTTACTTTTCTAAGAAAATACATTTCTAGAAAATGAATTAATTTTTTGTTGTTTGGACAACATAGGAGAAAATAATTTCTCTTATTTAGTGAATAAAGACAGATTATTTTCTTTTATTGAAAAATATCATTATACATATGTCACGCCCCAATCCCGGGCACGTGACCTGCATAGAAGGTTACCATCAGGAAATCCTTTTCCTTCAGGAAACCCCCTACAAGCCTTACCATGCAACAAAGACAACACTAATGCACATAAATTCCATTAACCATCCAATATAAATTTATTATCTCTATCAAAAATTTGGCAAAGTTTCATTTATTTTCTAGACACCTGGCCGCATAGCCCACATAACAATCATCAAGGGCTACATCCCATCAAACCTGTTATAACAACAATAAAACTAAACAGTGGCCCAGGCTATATAAATCACATCCTACTGGGCAACCAGTCAACATGTACAATACATACACATGTAATCCTATCCAACTACTAAACCACATCATCATTTATACTTTTCAATCTCCGCGGAAGGTGGCATACTAAACGAGAAACAAGGGAGACTTCTGAATCTAAAAAACATGGAAAAGAAGGGAGTGAGTTTCTAAGAAACTCAGTGAGTAAACAATCACATATTCACCTAAAAATCCCATTTCAAATTCCCATCCAAAAATATATATATATAGTTGTGAAAATATATCTATCACGAGGTGAACATACAAAATATTAAATATCAATAAAAGAT
>JANHAO010006211.1:0-21612 GCA_026873985.1 Saraca asoca
TATTTCTTGGCTGGGAGAGGCTTCAAGATATTGCTATTGGTATAGCCAAAGGGATTGAGTATCTTCACCAAGGTTGTGATAAACGGATTCTCCATTTCGACATCAAACCTCATAATATATTGCTAGACCACAACTTCACGCCAAAGATTTCTGATTTTGGTTTGGCAAAATTGTGTTCTAAAGATCAAAGCATTGTGTCCATGACAACGGCTAGGGGCACTATGGGCTATATTGCACCAGAAGTCTTTTCGAGAAATTTCGGTAATGTGTCATATAAGTCAGATGTATATAGTTATGGGATGTTGTTACTTGAGATGGTTGGAGGAAGAAAGATAACTGATGGCAAGAATAGTGCCCAAGTGTACTATCCGCAATGGATATATAATCTTCTAGAGAATAATGAAGACATAAAGATCCATATAGAAGGAGAAGATACTAGCATTGCAAGGAAGCTATCAATTGTTGGACTTTGGTGCATCCAGTGGCATCCAGTCAATCGTCCAACGATGAAAGCAGTGGTCCAAATGTTGGAAGGAGATGAAGGCAAGTTGGACATGCCTCCTAATCCTTTTGCCTCTACTGCTCCAACTAAAGCAAGTTCAAGGGTACGTCCGAACCAAGAGTTATCTGTCATATTTGAAATAGAGTGACTATAACATGTAATGACTAGCTGATATATAATTATCCAACTTAATTATTGATCTTTAGGATGTGATCTCCCTGTCCTTTTGAAAAACCAAAGTCATTTATGTTAGTTATATTTTATTGGTACTTTGGAAATGTAATTTCAGTTTAGAGCCTAAATCTCACACAATATCATCGTAGAAGTGCGTATTGATTATTCACTTTGAAAGAAATGTTGGATATGTTACATTTCCAGCATTTATTGTTACTTTCCCATTTGATGTGATGAGCTATAAAAACAATTATATTTTTAGTGTGTAGCCTAGCAAAATAATATGTGAAATAGTTTTTTTTTTTTTTTTTGCAAATATAATGTATTAAATGGTAGAGTTAATCACATATCATTCAAATTTGAGTTAATCACATATCATTCAAATTTGAGATGGTAAATATTTATAATTTAAAAGTATTATAATATTATATTTAATTTTATCATAATTTTGAAAGATATTAGTTATTTATGGCAAAATAATATGTAGGTTAAGGATTGAATAGTACAGACATAAATATCAATATGGCTTTTTTTAAATAAAAAAAAAATTTGAGTGTTTCATGATTTATAATATATATATATATATATATATATATATAAATAAAGGTAATTTGATCATTCCATAAATGATAGAATGAGGATGCATTATTTGGTGATATGATAGCTTACAAATTATATAGTTTTGTGGTATTCTTAATATTATTCTTTTTTTCCTTTCTTTAATGTTTTGTTTGGAATCAAATTTTTTTTTAGAATTGAATTTATTTCATTTTAATAGAAACGATTTTAATTCATCTATAAATTAATTTTATTATTTAAAAATTATATAAAAAATAATAATTTTTATTCATGTATAAATGAATTCTTTTGTTTGAAATATATTAAAAAATGTATAGAATTTAATTAAAAAGTAGACTTTTATAGTATCATGGTAAATATAATATTAGGACAAGGGTAAAGTTTTTTATATAACATATATTTTAGATCAAATAAAATGAATTCTAATGAATTCTTTGATAAATTTAATAAAATTCATAATGATATAAATATAATTAAAATAAGAATTGTAAATGAGATGAAATGAAATCTCTTTTTTCTTAAATTAAAATATCATTTAAAAAATATTTGAAAATAAAGTAAAATCTTATTTTTAATTATTCCAAATAGGTAATAAGTCTTATTTCATTTAATTAAAAGCTCACGGAGGGAAGAATTTTTTAAAACTAAGATTGGATTTATCTCATATGAATTGTCTAATCAAAATTGACAACTTATTAGAATTGCAATATGGATTTGCAAACTACCTACCTCTCTTAAAATAATAATTATTTGATGATGTATTGGAGTTACGATCTATAACGCCTTCTAGATTTTGTAGTTAGCAATTACGTATAAATGATTTTCTGGTTTTTAATAGAATATTCACCTGCAATTTATAAATTTCTCATAAAGTTGCCCACTTGTATGCATTGAAATTTTGAACCCATATCATCATCTGAAGCTGAAAACAAGATGCCTTTTTCTCGTCAACTTGGAAAGTTGAAAATTTCCATTGATATTGACACTTGCAATTGACTTTGGGGGCAGGTAAAAGAGAGACACTTCTGTCACCACCCAACAAGTTGTCTTCATGATGTAGATCAGTCTATTCATACTGATTAATCTAATAACAGAGTCTAGAGTGGAAAATAAATGCCAGGAAATTTCCAAGTCAATGGTAATAAATAAGGATTTGGTTTTGGCGATGCCTATAGATATTTCATTATCATCGATCGACATATGAAGCCGATCAAGGCTCCAGTGGATTGTACTTGTCAAACGTTCTTCAATAAAAAATCTCACTACTTTCCCGAGGAAAAAAGAGTTCTTCAAATGCCAAAATATGCTTGTAGTTTATTTATTTATTTTGATTTATGTCGTTGATACAGTTCCTTGTTTGTAAAATAATAAATCCATACTTTAATAATTAAGCCTCTGATTTTCTTCTTATAATTTTTTAGTTCAAATTTTATTGGAAGTAGTTGGATAAATTTTATATGTGAAGGGGATAATTAGGCTACTTTCTTTGTGTAAAAAGTACAATTCCTGTGGGGCAAAACTAACTATAAGTTCTGTCATAAAAAGTTACATGAAATGACATAATTTTTCATTATTTCAAGTCTTTATATCGTACTTTAATGCAATAAAATTGGCATATATATTTTCTACTAATTTAGTTCTAGTTTATTGTGTTTGAAATAAAGTTATAATTAGCAAAACTATAGACAAATATGAAAATAAATGCATGTAAAGCTGTAATAAAAAATATTATGAATAAATATAAGAAAATATATTTATTGCAGAATATTTGAAAAAATTACATTGAGAGATGATCCCCCTCCATTCAAAGAAAGGATCATGATTTCCATGAAACCGTAAGAAAACCACACAATTTTTAGTGGAAATTAACACATCCATATTAATTTCATTAAACTATGACATCTAGATTTAGGTAAGTGCGTATTTTTTGCATTAAAAAAAATCAATTTTAATTTCTTAACTTAGTTAAATAGCTCCTTTTTTTATATTTTAAAGATGTTTGATTCATTAATTTTTTGGAAAAAAGTTATTTTTTAAGAAATTACTTCAAGTACTATATATAGAATAGAACGTTCAATAATTTTTTTAATTTATTCTTTTTCTTTTGGTTAATTAACATTCAATGTCCTAATGAATCAGAAATCCTAATAAATTAGAAACCTTTATTTTCAATGCTTTTTTTTTCTAATATCATACTATTTTTAATATTTTTCCCATAAATAAAATGGGAATAAAAAAATTATATATTATTGCATATTTGACATACAATCATTAATGCAACATAAACAAAGAAAAATAAGTAAGAAGATAAATATATAAATGATGTCAAAAAAATATAATTAATTAAAATTTAAATAATTTTATTCTTATTTTGAATATTTTGATTACATCAATATATTTTGCCTTGAAAGTAAGTATGTATTAATTTATTCATACACTATCTGTTGATGTTAGCATCTGAGACTTTACTTTTGATAAAGATTAATCAAGAGAGCAAGAATGAGTAGCAAGATGACCTAAACACACAACAAAGTTAGCCACACATGAAGAAGGTGGTCCGCCCAGTATGTTTTGACATTCAAGTTAGTTCCTACACAAAATTTCAACAAGTGTTAAGAAGATAATCTGAAGATAAGAAACCTATTTGTTTATATAGGTGACAGGTTGTGATTTGAAATGAATGATGGATGGTCACGTGTCTCTGGCACACTAGTGGTGTGAGAGAGATTTCCGCTTGGTGATTACTGTGATCACATTACTTGTCACAATTTGAGACTTGTGACTAAATTTAGCAAGCAAACTTGCTCGGATTTAGATGAAACTTGGCTAAAAAAAAGCATGAAAAGAAGATCATATGGCATGAATAAGAAAGAAAATGCCTATGTAGATTATTTTTCCTATTTTTTCCCTTTTTAAGGATGTTTATATAATTTTGATTAAAATAACTTATTTAATGCGAGTAGATAAACATATGGTTGTAATCCTTAAATTTTTATCTTCACATTAATATATTGTGGCTCATTAGAACCCTTCTGAGCTAAGAGAAAAACCCTTATGTCAATGTAGAAAAAGTATGTTTTGTTATGCTATTAGGGTTTTGCTTTGAATGCTTTTTGGGGGAGAGTATCCTGTGATCCGAGGTGGGCATCGAGACACTCGTCTAGGGAATCGAGTGTATGACCAGGAACCTTCCATACACATTCAAGAGACTATAATGAGGCTTTCAAATGTGAATAAAGAAGCACCCCTCTTCAATTGAAATATTTTCTTATGAAATTTAACCACTTTGGTCTGCATTTATTCACACTTGTTTGAGATGCATAAACACATCATGTTTGTTAATATGAATGACTTAGTTACCTTTGTATGCAATTTAGTTGCTTATATGATATATGATTTGTGCTTATGGTTACATCAATGTGATATAAATTGTGAGTGTTATCCGTTATTTTCAAAACTAATATAATATATGACCAGTTAACTAACTTATTCTCAAGTACTAAGTGATTAAGTGTAGAGTGAAAAGTTTAAACACTACATATTCCAACAATCAAGCTGTTAGACTGTGACACTTCTGCATGTTTGGGTCATGCTAATTGTAGTTGTGACACCTATATAAAAATACATATAAATAATAATAAATAATAAATAAAATAAGCTAGCAAGTGTATTTGTGAAATTTTGTGTTATAAGTGATGGGAATTAAATACACATGAATTATACTCAAACTTATATTTTTAACTGATGAGTAATATTGTAACCAAGTGTATTATAGTAAGTGTTTAAATTTTCTTTTATGGTTAGAAGGTAATTTTCCCTTTTCCTTTTTTCGTTTTTCTTTTCCTTTATTTCTTTTTTCTTTCTTTTTCTTTTTCTTTCTAGCATTGCACCAGACTTCACTATACTTTTTCTTCTTCTTCCTCATAGTGATCAGTTTCCTCCTAATCACCACTCCTCCCTTCCCTTTTGGCTTCCACCATTTCTAACTTGTTTTTGCTTCTTCTCCTCTCTTTTGCATTACCAGAGAGCCTCAATATTGGCCTAATTTTTGCCTTTCATTAGCTCTACTTCCGTAACTCATCTAGCCATAGGAAACATCACAGGTCTTCACCATTGAACACCATATGCCTTTGTGTCCAACCTCTACCAATCAACCCTAAATAGTGCCCTTCACCCAACATCAATAGAGTAGTATCGAAGCCAATAGAATAACAGCTCATCTGTTTAAGGTACCACCCTCCGCAAAAGCTAGGGCCATCCATGCTACTCTCCATTGTTGTTGGAAGTTTGGAGTTGTTGAGCCAGCCACGGTAATAGTTAGAACTTGGATGCCTATGGTGAAGTCGGCTGCCCTATCTTAAGCCCTTTCATTCCATTGCCAATGATAGTGACTTCGCTCACTTCAAGCTACCCGCCTCTTCTTTAGTGATTGATGAGTCTTCTTACAGCATTAGTTCCATGTTATGCAAAGTTTTTCTCCTAAATTTTCAAATTTAAACCCTAACCCCCAAATTGTGAAATCTTGAATTTGCATAGATGAAAGGCTAATTAGGGAAATGGAGATATAGAGAAATTGTGCTCAACTTTAAATCAATAGAAGAACCATTGGTATGTATTCTTGTTTTTGACCTTCAAATTAGAAACCCTAAGTGTTATTAGGTTAGTGTGATTTAGGATGAGATTAATTTAATAAGAGGACCTAAATTATTTTAAACATTAATTTATTTTAAGTGATGCTCTATTTTGAGATTGAATACCAATTCCCGATTTGGTGGCTTGATACACATCTTGGGATTTATTTGTTGTATTAGCTCTTCCACCTAAAAAATTCATTTCCCAAAAACTTAACTAAGGTAAGTGGATAATTTACTCCTATTTTCTTAGTTATTGTTCAAAAGATTTTATTTCCTTTTTTAAATTGGGAAACTATAATATGCTATGTTTTCTAGTAATTTAAGTTTTCACTAGTTATTTACATTGGAAGGTAAAACATATGTGTAACATGATTTTGGTTATCTTTCTTTAAATCTTGGAATCTATTCTTGCTATTTAGTAATTTCATCTTAATTAGAAATAGACTTTTTCCTCTATGAGAAGTGATCTTTCATTTGAAGCATATTGTAGAATATCATGAATTTGGAGCATTGTTCTATACATGTTATATATGAAGATTGTGAACTACGAAAAGGGAAATTTTAAAGTTTGAAAAGATGTTATTTAGACATAATGATCAATTGTCAAGTATGAGATATGCGAGTTACAAAGAAATTGATCTTTACTTCCTATAAATAAACTTTATTTTATGAAAAATCTTAGTATTGAGCCTTCTTGGAAAAAAAAATTGAAATTTGAATCCTTTGGAAATTCCTTTAGAAAACCCTCAAGTACACATGGAAATAAAATTGAATCTGTTGGAGGATAAAAGGAGAATATCTATTAAAAGAATATGGTGAATGATGACAACTGATTTCTATTAGGCAAGGTTGCTTTTAGGAAATAGCCATTGGATTCCAACTATATATAGAGATTTTGAATTTTCCTAATATTCGATTATCTAAGTGATAATAAAAAGATTTTACATTATGATGAGTAATCTTTAAAATGTTATGCTTTGCTTCTCATTTTACTTGTTTAAGCAAGCAATAAAGTGTGGAGATGTATTCTCATTTAGTTTTAATTCTTGTACCATATTTTAACTTGATGATTGGTATATTTATTGAATTTGACTTCCTCAATGAACTGAAACTTATAATTTATAAGATGTTTTACAAGCTAACATCTATGTCTATAGATATGCTATACTACATTACATTTGAACATGATTTGTAGCTAACCATTGTTTCCTGAAGAATTATTCACTCACCGATTTTTAAGAAACTCACTCCATTTTTTTTTTTTTAGAGTTTGAGGCCATTCCCACTACTCATCCCCCATCCATTTAGACCTATCCCACTACTCATCCCCCATCCATTTAGACCTAAGTTTGCTCCTTGATTGGGTAGACTTCTTTTGCAGAGCATGGATACATATTGTTAGTAACATTGTGATAGTTGATTAGGTTAAGTCATCCCATATATATATGATTGTCACCCAGTAAATGGTGCACATTGTGGTATCTGGGATTGTATTGTATTTTGTCTGATTGTACAGGTTGTAAGTAAGGCATGTACCCCTTAGTTATTATATTGGCCAAGTGCCTAGGGTCCGAAAAATAGGAAAAACTTTATCAGATTTTTGCTAGAAATATGATAAAGTATTTGCTAAGTGTGTCAGGGTTGTTACAATTTATCGTCTTTTCTTGCATAGTTCTCAATTGTCTAATCACTTTCCACATTGGTGATGTGTAGCATCAAGGGCTTCATAATATGATTTAAGCTTGTAAGGAATCACCCTTAGGTGGCTTTCTATGCCTGTCACGTACCAAAAATTTAAGGTGTAATAATGTTGGTATCAAAGCCTAAGTTAAAGTTCAAGTGCATAATTAGTGGTCTCCAACTACCAAATTGGGAAAAACTTACTAAGATTGTGTTAATGGGCCTGAGAGCACATAACATGGATAAGTATATGTCGATACCTACTCTAAGAAATATATTAAAAATCTCTGCAATTCCTGATCTTTTGTTTCTATACTTATATACATCTGGATATTGTTCAAAATAATCCTTCTATTTGATAATAGGGAGATGTTACTTAGGACCAGATCTCTAGCTCAAATTAGATGCCAATATGAAGAAGCATCTAAGAGAGCTTCGCATAAACCATCCCCTTCACCACCACCACCTTGAGGTAGAGGTAGAGCTAGAGGCCGATGCAGGGTTGCACATAAACAAGTGCAACTGGAAACTTTCTACCATAAGACAGACATTCCTATTACTTTTAGAAATTTAGTTGATCCTTCTACTTTAGATACCCCAACATGGGCTAAAAATTTTCAAAGAGCTATAAATAAATTTGTAGATGAACTAACCAACAAAGGCTTTAGAGGCAACAATAAGAAGGGCCAGAAGCATAACCACCACCACCCCCTCTATCACTTGTAAGGCCAATGCTTATGGACTTTAGAAATTGCCTCTAAGAATTTTGAAAGCTTAAGCATCCCTATTATTCACGTATTAGGTCTTCGATGAATCCTTTCTTATTTTTGGATCAGAATGAGTGGTTATGATGGGTCCTTAAGTGCTCGAAGGATGCTATTGTGAGGCTTATCAATCTTTGAATTATGAGGCTAGTCAGATTCTAGTTGGATGGATCCACCATGCATTGGTACCGGGGTTGAGAGAGTTATAGGTTATTTGGGGAAATAACAAACACTTCGGAGATATTATATACAATTTTCCTACAACAATTCTTTCCTAAAGGACAATGATATGCTAAATTACAAGAGTTTAACAATTTCAAGCAAAGAAGGTTGTCAGTTTTTGAGTATGTTGCCTTATTTCTCCACTTATCTTAGTTTTGCAAGATACACGATCCCCAAGAAATTTGTTAATGGCCTTAATGACAATTACTTCAATGTTATTCAAGTTTTCAAGGGAACCACGTATGAGCATGTTTATAATAATGCCATAGAATTAAAAGTGAGGTTCATGGAAAGAAAGAAAGAAAGAGAGGCTCAAGGTTGTGCAAGAAAGAAATCAAGATATGAGGGTACAAGTGGAGATTCTAAATAACAGTCATCTTTGGCTTGTAGTGCACCTCCTTCATGAAAGCCTGATATGGAGTTTCCATCAAGGGCCCCAGGTCAAAGTAACTAGACTAGAAGATAGGAAGGGGTAACCTCTACAAGTCTTCGGCATCCTAGAGGATCTAGCTCCAGTTGCCCGACTTTGGTTAGACTTGTGGCACTGGGACCATGTGAGACTTGTGGAAAATTCATTTAAGGGCTTGCATATAAGAAATGGGAGATTTCTTTAAATGTGGTCAAATGGGTCATATAGTGAGAGATTGTCCTTATCAAATAACCCCACCTAGTGACAATAAGGCCATAGGTGCATCAAGAAACATTTTACCTCAATCTTAGCATCTATGAGACCATTGCCATATGAGTTTAGTGAGAAAGGGGGTAAATGTCATTTTAGTAGAGGTCATGGTAGCAGACATGGAGCTTTTACAAGAGTATATGCTTTGACTAAGCAGGACCGTAAGGGCTCCAATGCAATAGTTATAGGTACTTTTTTAGTTGATTCTATTCAAGCTCATGTGTTATTTGATCAAGGTGCAACTCACTTGTTTAGTTCTACTTATCTTGTATTATGACTCGATAGACCCCGACTCTCTTTAAAATCACAATTGTTAGTATCTTTTCCTTTAGGTCAAACATTGACTGCTTGTGATATGATATCTTCTTATGGAATTGATATATACAAAACTATTTTACCTGTTGATTTGATTGTGCTAAATATGGTTAATTTTAATGTTATCCTAGGTAGGGATTGGTGATCAACATATAATGCAAGTGTGGATTGTCATAATAAGTTGGTTAGCATTTGTCTACTAGATAGAGACCCCATTTTGCTTCAAGAAGATAGGAATAATGCTCTTGATAACTTTATTTCTACTTTGAGTACTAAAAAGATGGTTCAAAAAGGATGCGAGGCTTATTTGGCATATGTAAGGGACACAGAACAATTAGAATAAAAGGTATAAGATGTACAGGTGGTTCAAGAGTTTTTAGATTTTTTTCATGAATAACTACCAGGAATGCCGCCAAAGTGAGAAATTAAGTTTTGTATTAATATTTCCCCAAGCGTCAACCCCATTTCCATTCCATCTTATCAGATGGTACCTGCTAAATTGAAAGAATTGGAAATAGAGTTATAATATTTAGTGGACAAAGATTTCATTTAGCCTAGCATTTCACCATAGAGAGCTCTAGTTTTTTTTATGAAGAAGAAGGATGAAACCTTGGGGATGTGTATTGATGATAGGTAGTCAAATAAAGTCACAATGAAAAATAAATATCCTTTATCGAGAATTGATGAGTTGTCTAATTAACTTCAAGGTGCCCAATGCTTTTCTATGATTGATTTGTGTTCAAGCTATCATCAGGTGCAAATTCAGAAGGAAGACATTCCAAAAATTAGTTTTTGCACCTGGTATGGTCACTACGAATTTTTGGTAATGTCTTTTAGATTGACAAATGCTCCTGCAGCTTTCATGGATATGATGAATAAGGTTTTTTGATCTTTCCTTCATCGATTTATAATCATATTCATTGATAATTTCTTAATGTATTCTTGTAGTGACCAAGAACATGAGCAACATCTTAGGATGGTTTTACACACTCTCAAAGAACATCAACTATATGCTAAATTTTCAATGTGTGAGTTTTGACAGTCCAATGTAACATTTCTTGGACATAGGGTTTCTAAGGAAGGTATTAGTCTTGATCCTAGGAAAGTAGAAGCAGTTCAAAATTGGCCTAGACCTACCTCAGTGACTAAATTTCATATCGTTTTGGGTTTAGCTGAATATTATCACCATTTTGTAAATGATTTCTATCAAATTTTAGCTCCCTTGACCAAGTTGACTTATAAACATGACAAATTTGTGTGGTCCAATTCATGTGAAACAAGTCTTTAGTGATCAAAGAATGTTTACCCATGGCACTAGTGCTGGCATTGCTATCGAGTGGTGGTAACTATATAGCTTAATACAATGCCTCCAAAATAGGCATTGGATGTGTTCAAATGTAGCACAACTAGGTTATAGCTTACACATCATGAAAACTCAAGAAACACAAGCAAAATTATCCTACCTATGATTTAGAGATGGTAGTGGTGGTATTTGCATTGAAGATTTGACACTATTATCTTTGTGAAGAAACCTGTGAAATTTATATTGATCATAAAAGTGTGAAGTATATTTTTTAGCAGAAAGACTTGAACCAGAGGCAACGTTAGTGGATGAAACTTCTAAAGGAGTATGATTGCTTTATCTTATATCATCTTCACTCAGCCGACATGGTGGCTAATGCATTAAATAGAAAGTTAATAAGGAGTCTCACTTATATGGATGTGTAAAGAAGATCAATCATTCAAGAGTTACACAAGATGGAAACTAGTGGAATCAAATTACAAATATCAGAACCAAGGATACTTCTAGCATACGTGCAGGTATAGCTTCCACTTGTTAATCGAATTGTGGCTATACAAATTCAAGATGTGAATGTAAATATGCTGCTTGACAAAATGAAGAAAGAACCAGATTTAGGTTTGGGAAGAGATGAACAAGGAGCCTTAACTTATCATGGTTGAATTTAGGTGCCTAAGGTTGATGAATTATGACAACAACTCATGCATACGGTCCACTTTTTATCTTATGGTATGCATCCAAGCAATAACAAGATCTACCAAGATTTGAGGACAAGTTATTGGTGGGAAAGAATGAAATCTGACATAGTGAATGTTGTTTCCTGATGTCCACATGTCAATAAGTTAAGGCTGAACACCAGAGGCCCATAGGTTTATACCAGAATTTGGAGATTCTTTACAAGAAATAGAAAAAACTTACTATGGATTTTCTTACTGGATTGCCAAGTACACCTAAAGGCTACAATTATATATAGGTAATTATGGATCATTTGATAAATAGTGCCCATTTTCTTCCAATAAAGACTACTCATTCATTTTCCCAATATGCTTAACTGTACCTGGGTCAAATTGTATCTTTTCACGATTTTAAATTATGTATCATATCTAATTAAGGTACCCAGTTCATAGTGTGATTTTGGAAAGTTTTCTAAGAGGCCTTAGATTCACAACTTCATTTTAGTATAGCCTTCCACCCTCAAACAGATGGGCAATCCAAGAGAATAATTCAAGTTCTAGAAGACATGCTTCGAGCTTACAAATTGGAAATTAAGGGTACTTGGGAGCAATATTTGCCTTTAATTGAATTTGCTTATAACAATAGTTATATTCTTCAATTTAAATGACTCCTTTTGAAGCATTATATGGGAGAAAATGCAGATCTCCCATTGTGTGGTTTGAATTGTTAGGCCTAGATTTGGTTCAAGATGCAAATGAGAAAGTTAAGATTATTAGAGAAAAGTTGATAACTGCTCAGAGCTGTCAATAGTCATATCCAGACAAGAGGAGAATAGATTTGGAGTTCCAAGTGGGTAACCAAGTATTTTTGAAAATATCACCCATGAAAGAAGTGATGAGATTTGGTAAGAAAGGAAAGCTAATTCCCCGATACATACACCCATTTCCCATAATGAAGAGAGTAGGCACCGCAGCTTATAAGTTACATATAACTCTAGAGTTAGAGAGCATCCATCCTATTTTTCATGTGTCTATGCTGAAAAAGTATGTCTCAAATCTATCTCACATCCTTCCACAAGTCCCAATTAAACTAGATAGTCATCTGAGCTATACAAAGCGTCCTATAGCTATCATTGACTAGCAAATCAGAAAACTTCACTCCAAGGAATATCCTTCACTAAAAATCCTATGGGAAAACCATGGGAAAGAAGCGTTGTCTTAGGAACCTAAACTGATTATAAAGGACAAATATCCCTATCTTTTTGAATAAAATATCGATACGAACCCTTCTATTCTAACATTGTCAGAGCTATACTATCAATAGTTAGTCAAAGTATTTCATTTTGTTCTAATGTAACCTTTCTTATAGAATTCGAGGGTGAATTCTCTTAAGGGGAGAATTTGTGATACCTATATATATAATTAAAAAAATAAGCTAGTAAGTGTATTTGTGAAATTATATGTTATATGTGATGGGAATTAAATATACATGAATTAAACTTAAATTTATATTTTTAATTGATGAGTAGTATTGTAAACAAGTGTATTATAGGAAATGTTTAAATTTTCTTTTTTGGTTAAAAGGTAATTTTCCCTTTACTTTTTCCTTTTTTTCTAGTTTTTTCTCTTTTTCTTTCTAATGCTGCACCAGACTTAATTTTATTTTTTCTTCTTCTTCCTTGTAGTGATCAGCTTCCTCCCAATCAAATTTCTTCTTTAATCACCACTTGTCCTTCTTTGTTTTGGCTTCTACCATCTTTGGCTTGCTTATGCTTTTTTCCTCTATTCTACATTATTGGAGAGCCTTAAGACTGACATGGTTTCTACTTTCCACTGGCTCTACTTTTGCAACTCATCTAGCCATAGGAGACATTGAGTCTTCATCGTTTAATGTCGTATGCCACCATGTCTAACCTTTGCCGATCAACCCCAAGTAGTGCCCTTAACACAACATCAACAAAGTAGCTTTGAAGCTAGCAAAACAACAATTCCTCTACTTCAGGTTCCATCCTCCAACATGAGTTATGGCCATCCATACTACTCTCCATTATTGATGGAAGTTTGGAGCTACTATGCCAGCCATGGTAGTAGTTGGAGCTCGGATGCTTGCAATGAAGTCTGTTACCCTATCTTAAGCCCCTTCTTGGCTCACTCCAAGCTGTCCACCTCTTCATTATTGATTAGTGAATCTTTTTATAGCATTAGTTCCATGCCATGCAAAGATTTTTCTTAAATTTTCAAAGATAAATGCTCATAGGACCCTAACCCCCAAATTGTGAAATCTTGAATTTGCATAGATGAATAACAAATTAGGGGTGTTTCCACTAACATCTTGAGAAACTGTGCTCAACTTTAAATTCATTAAAGAACCCTTGGTATGCATTCTTGTTTTTGACCTTCAAATTGGAGACCCTAAGTGTTATAAGGCTAGTGTGAGCTTAAGAGGAGATTAATTCAATAGGAGGTCCTAAATTATTTTAAAGACTAATTCATGTTAAGTGATGCACCATTTCTAGATTGGAAACTATTAACGATGGAATTTAGTTCAGACCAAATCCAGCCAATAAGAAGGGTTCTTATGAACCCAAATAAATGCAGAAAATAAGGGATACGGAAGGAAGAGCAAGATAAACTTAGTAGTTTTTTAACATGGTTCATCCAAAATCAAACAACACCGATTCCTCCATCCACAGTATTGTTTGTATTGATCTGGTGAAAATCTGACAGAGTTATAGTAGCATTTTTTTAGCTTTTTTTGTAGAGATCCTCCTCTTCTTATTTTTAAAGGATGGGAGGTCACAATTGTAATTTTACATGTTATATTTCTGTTACATCAAATAATAAATATACAGGACAACCTAGACTACTACAAAATAGTTTCTACAGGCTACTAACTGACTTTTGTAGATTGCTTTCTATGGGTGGGCCCCCTGTGGGCTAAATCCATGAGATGACATGTATTTGTCTTATGCTTAGTCTCAATGAGCTTCCTGATTGGTGGCGTGCTTGATCTTGTGAGCCAATTCTAATGGTTCAAGGGCATTGCTGAACCTTGGTCAGTGATGTTGAACTGGCGAGTTTGCTACTGGTGATGTGAGCTGGGGCTCTTCTTTCAGTGAGCTTATGCTTCTGAGTGATCTAGGTTTGCCTCGCTCAGACTTATCTTTTGGTGGGCCTTTGCTAGCTTGTTCTGTGTAGTACTAGAAAACACCTACAACAGATACCAATTCCTAATTTGGTCGCTTGGTACACTTTTTAGGATCTATTTGTTGTATTGGCTTTTCCACCTAAAAATTTGATTTCCAAAGACCTAAGTAAGGTGACTGGATAATTTACTCCCTTTTTCTTAGTTATTATTCAAAAGATTTTATTTCATCTTTTAAATTGGGAAACTATAATATGTTATGTTTTCTAGTAATTTAAGTTTTCACTAGTTATTTACATTGAAAGGTAAAACATATGTGTAACATGATTTTGGTTATCTTTCTTTAAATCTTGGAATCTAATCTTGCTATTTAGTAATTTCAAATTAATTAGAAATCAACTTTTACCTCTATGAGAAGTGAACTTGTATTTGAAGCATATTGTAGAATATCATGAATTTGGAGCATTGTTCTATACATGCTACATATGAAGATTGTGAACTACTGAAAGGGAAATTTTAAAGTTTGACAAAATGCTATTTAGACATAATGATTGATTGTCAAGTATGAGATATGCGAATTGCAAAGAAATTGATCTTTACTGCCTATGACTAAACTTTATTTTATGAAAAACCTTTGTATGGAGCCTTCTTAGAAAAGAAATTGAAATTTGGATTGTCTGGAAATTTCTTTAAAAAACCCTTAAGTACACTTGTGAATAGAATTGAAGGGGAGAATATCTGTTAGAAGAATAAGGTGAATGACAATGATTGATTTTTGTTAAATAAGGTTGCATTTAGGAATTAGCCATTGGATTCCAACTATGTATAGAGATTTTGAATTTTTCTAATATTCAATTATCTAAGTGATGAGAAAATTTTAGTGTTTTCTTTTATTTTACATTACGATGAGTATTCTTTAAAACGTTTTGCTTTTGTTGCTCATTTTACTTATTTAAGAAAGTGACAAAGTATGGGGATGTATTCTCATTTAGTTTTAATCCTTGTACCATATTTTAACTTGATAATTGATATATTTATTGAATTTGACTTTCTCAATGAACTGAAACTTACAATTTGTAAAGATGTTTTACAAACTATAATATATATATATATATATGGGTGCATTTGTGTTATACTACACTACATTTGAACATAATTTTGTAACTAGCCATTATTCCCTAAAGAATTATTCACTCAGTAAGTTTCTAAGAAATTCACTCTATTTTTTTTTTTCAGAATCTAAGGCTACTCTTGCTAATCATCCTCAACCATTTGGACTTGAGTCAGCTCCTTGATTGGGTAAAATTCTTTTACAAAGCATAGGTACATATTGTTGGTAACATTTTGGCAATTGATTAAGTTGAGTCGTCCTATGCATATATGTGATAGTCTCCCAGTAAATGGTATGCATTGTGGTATCTGAGCTTGTGTTGTATTTTGTATGATTATATAGGTTGTGAGTAGGGCATGTAGCCCTCAACTATTATATTGGCCTAGTCCCTAAGGTATGGAAAATAGGGAAAACTCTATTGAATTTTTGTTAGAAATATGATAAAGCATTGGATATGTGTGTCAGGGTTATTTTAATTTTCCATCTTGTCTTGTAGAGTTTTCAATTCTCTAATCACTCTTCACATAGAAAATGTGTATTATTAAGGATTTTATTATGTGACTCATGCTTGTAAGGAGTCACCCTTAGGTGCATTTCTATCCTGGTCACATACGGTGTTGACCATGGATTTTGGTTCTGCCAGAATCTAACCAATTGAAGTGGTTCCTTTAGGACTCAAGTTGCAATCTAGTTCTAATGTCAGTAAATAGATGCAATAAGGCAAGAAGAAGAAGAAGGAGAATAATAAGAAACACAAGGCCTTTTTAACGTGATTCGACTATATCCGAATAGTACTAGATCCTACGTCCACGGTAGTGTATTGATATGGAAGAATTTCTATAGAGATTCAATATGATTTTTCAGCCTTAGCTTTTCCTTTCTTTACAAAGTGCTCCTTCCTCCTATTTATAGAAGAGAGGAGACCACAGTAGTAAATTTACAAGTTGTAAATATATTACATCATGTAGTGTTTGTACAAGACAAAGTGTATCTTTCAATTTGGCTACTGCAGATTGCATCTTATGGACGAGACCCTTATCTTCTGAGTATGCCATATGCTTGTCTCCTACTCATGGGATTTTTAAGTGAAAGTCATTCTGGGCAAACTAGATTCTCTATTCGAAGGTCACTATCGCCTTTTTCTGAGACTAAGCTTGTTCTCGTTAGAATGAGCCCATGTCAGGAAGATTACTGATCGTGCGAGCTAAAGCTTCGCACCTCTAACACCTTAGCAAGCTAGAGCTCTATAATTGTCTAGGTCTTTTATCAACCCACTCAGAGGGCACAAGATCTCGCTCATAACATTAAACCCCCTAACTCTCAGCTCACTTTGCGAGCTAAGAGTTAAGACTTCACCATGCAATCAAAGCTTTTATTGAGCATGTCGTCTCATTTGCTCTAGACTGTTCCTTCTATTACATGTGTCTTATAATTACGGACATGTCTGCCTCATTTTCTCTTGAGACAATTAATTGAGGTGGTTGGGAGTTCTCCTAGAATCCTCAGTGGGATCGAAGTTACTTCTATTTAAGACAGTGGAGGCCTTTTCTTCTTACTTTAGAGAACTTCGATAAGAACATCAGACAAGCCTCCCATACCTCCAATGTTCTATTTTTCCAGTGAGGCGTGTATGGTTTGCTACATAGGAGGCTTCGAAGACAATATTTCTCCAGTAATGTAGAGAGATCTCATACGGATCTCAAATTACGTCCTCTCAATTGTGAGGTTTCTCTTTTTCAACCATTCCAATGGGCTTTTCTAGAATCCTCAATTTTAGGAGTCAAGTTGAGGAAGAGCTTGCTATTGAGGATAGGGGCTAAAAGAAGAAAGTTAGGGACTTAAGCAAGTTGGTGAGCTTCCAATCGATAAAGGTTCATCCTTTGGTGGCAACCTCCTGATTAGTCGGAGCTTTTCCCTTTGTGCGTCAATCCTTCTTCTAGAAGAACTAGATATAGCTTTCTCTAACTTGTGTTTTGACTCTTTTTGATGTAAATGTATCTTGCTGAGGCTTTTTAATGAATGAAATTTCCTTTTCTCTTCAAGTATTTGGTTGTTTGATCTATAATTCTCAAATGATGAGTGTTAATTCTGTACATAAAAATAACCAATTGGTAGTGCTTCTTTGATCAAAAAATAAGTTTAAGCTAAGTATATTGAGTGTGAGCAATATATAAGTAGGCCGCATGGCTCTAAGGTATCTAGTTGCATGAGAGCTGTGAAATTTTGATCACGTGAGAGTTACAAAATTTTGATTGCATGAGAATTATGAAATTTAAGTCGCATGCATATGATGGCTAAGAAAATGGCTCGTATGCATGATGAGATCGTTGCATGCATGCAGTGGCTAAGAAAGTGGCTCGCATGCATGAGCTTGCATACATGCAATGGCTAAGAAAGTTACTCACATGTGTGATAACATCACAATGTACAGTGGCTAAGAAAGTGGCTTATACATGCAGTAAAGTCGTTGGGCGCACACGGTGGCTAAGAAAATGGCTTGTATACGCGAGCTTTAGATTTGCATGAAAGCTACAAAATTTTAATCACATACATGCTGTGAACACTTGATCACATGAGAGCTATGAATACTTGATTGCATGAAAACAATACCAAGAAGTAGGCCACAAAAGTGCAATGCCTCACTAGTGATGTGGCACTCAATCATAACCTGAGACTTAGTTCACGAAGTGCGCACTTCTCAGAATCTTGAGACCAAATCAAACATTTTCCAAAAATTTTTAGGAGAATCTACATGAACCAACCTGTACAGAATTTAGGGTCACTTTTGCATATCACATTACAAGTTTAATATATGGTTCTCACTACAGCCAGCTGCTACTGCTTGGGGTCTCACTGAGGCCAGAGAGGCTGTTGTGCTGCGATCGTAATATGTACTCCTTCAAGCACCCTCTCTTAATCAAATCCTTAATAGAATCTTTGAGAGCTTGACAATTCGAAGTGTTATGCCCTACCTTATTGTGGTAGGCACAAAACTTGTTCATGTTTCTACCTGCACGAGGAGTCTGTAAAGGAATGGGAGTCCTGAAATCTTCTTTGTCCTTTTTTGCAGTGAATATCCTATCCGGGGTATCAGATAGAATACTATAATGGTCAAGGTGACCTAGATGTAGATGTCGCTCACTTCTGGCTTTCTTGGTGGGTTGACTATTAGAATCGCCATCTTGGCCTTTATTACTCCTCTTCTTGTTATTTTGGGTGGAAGGGATCACCTCGTCCTTTTGCTTGGACTCTTTCACACCAAAGTCTCTTCCCACCTGATCTGCTTGGCAGCTCGATTATAGAATTCACCTAGGTCCACGATTAGGGATTTATATATACTTTTATATAGCTTGTCATCTTTGCAGAGCCTCGTTAATATGGCCGTCAAGATGGCCTTGTTAGATGGGCTCTCCACATTGTCAGTCTCGCGTCTAAACCAAGCTATATAATCTTTCAATGACTCATACTTATGGTAAAAGATTGTAGTGAGATCGCAAGAGGTGCAAGTTACTTTTTCAATGCTCGGTATTGATTGAGGAATTTTTCCTGGCATTCCTCTTAGTTGTTGATGCTGTGAGTTGGGAGATTCCTGAACCAAGCTCAAGGTGCATCTCCCAATATAGCCAAGAAGACGCAACATTTGATCAAAGAGTTAGCTGTCTGGAGATCCATCTGGATCTTGAACATATCCACATGGTTGTACGGGTCACTATCCCCATTATACAGTGGAACCATGGGAACTTTAAGCTTGTGCGGGAGAGGTTCCGACTCAATCTCCTTAGAAAATGGGGATTGTCCCTCGGGGTGTCTCTGATTGCTTCAACCTTAAGAATATTCTTTGGGTTGTTTCACCCTTTGTAGTAGCTCCTCCATCAGCTGAGCTAACGCTTTTGAGCACTTGCTGGAAGGTTAGTGACTCTTCTTACTCTCCTGGTCGTGTGAGCGACAATCTAACGTGCGCTCTCGATTGACCCTGTTTGAGCTTTCAGCTTGTTGCTCTTGATGACCATTCTCTGGTGCGATGACTTCAGCTTGTCTTTGTACATTTCGAGCTTGCACTTGTGCCAACACCTTAAACACTTTAGCCATTTCTTTTACTGTATTTTCCAATGCCTCTTGGCATTAATGCCAGGCTTGCATTTCGCCACCCTCAGGCATAGTAATGGCAAGTTAGTTAACGATCCTGGCAGTGGAAGAACTCATTGTATGACCTTCTAAATGGTTACTAATAGCCTGAGACTTCTTAATAGCTTTTCCTTTGGCCATTACAGTTGGACAAATGACGAACTTGAGCATAGAGAATCAAACAAACTGCAGATGAGTCCCCACAGATAGCGCTAAATTGTTGATGGTAGATTTTGGTTCTGCCAGAATCCAGCCAACTGAAGTGGTTCTTTCAGGACTCAAGCTGCAGTCTGGTTCCAGTGTTAGTAAATAGATGCAATAAGGCAAGAAAAAGAAGAAGGAGAATAACAAGAGACACAAAGCCTTTTTAATGTGGTTCAACCAAATTCGAATAGTACTGGACCCTACGTCCATGGTAGTGTATTGATATGGAAGAATTTCTACAGAGATTCAATATGATAGCTTCTCCCTCGTTTACAGAGTGCTCCTTCCTCCTATTTATAAAGGAGAAGAGACTACAATAGTAAATTTACAAGTTGTAAATATGTTACATCATGCAGTGTTCGTACAAGACAAAGTGTATCTTTCAATTTGGGTGTTGCAAATTGCATTCTACGGGTAAGACCCTTGTTTTCTGAGTATGCCATATGCTTGTCTCCTACTCATGGGATTTTTGGGTGAAAGTCGTTCTGGGTGAACCAGATTCTCTATTCAAAGGTTGTTATCGCCTTCTTTTGAGATCGAGCTTGTTCTCGCTGGAACAAGCCCACGTGAGGAAGGTTACTGATTGTGTGAACTGAGGCTTTGCACCTCTAACACCTTAGCGAGTTAGAGCTCTATATTTGTCCGGATCTTTTATTGGCCCACTCAAGAGGCTCCGAATCTCACTCATAACATACGAAAAATTCAAGGCATGACAGTTATGTAATGGTTAACAAGTTGGCTTGCTTAGATTTCTTGATGGCTAAGTCTATGTCCTAACTTGATTGATTGAGTGGTATTGGTCATTTGATTTAGGCATGTGCATTTGCCTTTGCTTTGCGCTTTTTCCTTGCTTCATTTGGGCTGTTTAATTTGGGCTAATTGTCCCATAGCTGGAAGTTATTTTGGGTTCTATCAACATCTGTTTACATTATTTTATTTTTATAAATTAATTCAACCACTAATTTTATCATGTATTTTTAACATAATTAATTAATTTATAAATTTTTAATTATTAATTTTTAATTAATAAAATAATTAATAATTAAATTATCAACGATCAATTAATTTATTAACTATTTGTAAGAATCAGGTTCTAAATATCCCTATCACGCGCAATTCCATGCGGTTGCGATCGTGGTCTCTTTTGCAATTTCCGAAACGAAGCATCACAAAGTCAAGTGTCCCATGTTACTTTTTGTTGTGTTTCTTTGAGAATTCTCGAAAGGTCTTAATCATTTAATGGCTGATGTAAATGTGCATTTACAGTGTCCAATTGTGATGAAGTCTTTGCCCCGTTTTTTAAGCTTCCGGCAATTACCTTTGACGGTAAAGTACTTACCCTCTCTCACTATCAATGAAATGTTGAATGGGAAAAGAGGTCGAAATGTAGAGGAAAATTGGCTCCACTACATATGACTTTGACTTTGATATAAGCTTTTGAAAATGATTTAAAATTATTTTAATCTCAATCTTTATCCTTAATATTTCCCAAATATTTAAAAAG
>JANHAO010006212.1:0-21622 GCA_026873985.1 Saraca asoca
TAAGCAATCTCTAGAGTGTCTAAGATTTCCTTTGCTATACTACACTCAGAAATTCTTTGAAACTCATTAGTAGACAGTGAGTTAATAACAATTCATTTTACCTTGGAGGCAAGGAGGTATTTCTTTCTTTCCTCCACAGTCCATAACAATCTAGATTTAGGCTGTAAATTTGATTAATAGATATTTTAGGACATTTATAACTTGTTTCTAGAATTTCTAACATATCCACATCTAAATCTTCTATAAAGATTTTGATTTTATATTTCCAAAAATTGAAATTTTTAGCATCAAAAGCTAGTGGACTGTTCAAGGATGAGCAGTCAGAGAAAATAGTCAAATTAGAATCCATAATCTTGTCAAAGAAAAGACATATTAATAGTCAAAACTCTAATACCAACTAAGTGTCCCATATATTTTGTGATACAAATATTACCTTTATTCCTTTAGGGGAATTTTATATACACCTTTAATTAAAGAAATTGATTCAGTTTGGATTCAACATGAATATGATTAATTGCTTTATATTAAGAAACACAGTAGAAAATTATGCAGAAAATTAAATTGAATATTAGATTTTAAAATAGTATAATAATAGAATATATAAAATGTAAGAGTAGAAAAATAAAGATTCAAGACACCTGATTTGTAAAGTGATTTAACTTGAATTGAAATCGCAATAGAAGTTTACTCCATTGGATAATCTTCAACTAGATTACCACTTTTATTCTCAAAACATCAAGGTTAAAATAGGCTTCTAAATTGCTAGTTTTACACAAGAATTACAATAAGGATCTTGCTAACCTAGAAGATTTTCACCTGGCTCTTCTAAACCTAAAATAATCACAAAATTTTCTATAGGCTCATGTTAACCTATACAAGATTCCTATCAATCTAGAAATCTCAAAAAAAAAAAATCAAGATAAGGTAAGAGATACTAAAGTTTAAGATGAAAATCTCAAATATCTAATGTGAATTGTGTAGAGATTTGATTCAAAAATCTTTTGATTTAGAAATGTAATGAGGTAAAGGCAAACCTGATTTAGCTCTAATTGCTCTGTAATTTTCACACTTGAAGAAGAGATAATCTCTTGCATTTGAAAAATGGTTAGGAGTTTTTACAACTACTGTAACTGTTTGTAACTAAGTAGCTAACTTCAGTTTGTGAATCGATTCAGAGTGATTATAACCAATCATAGCAATTTGAAATCAAGTCTTAAATCAATTACATAATCGATTCAGGACAAAATTTTAACCTTCAGTAAAAAGTATTGCTCAAAACTCTTTTTCATGAATTGATTAGTGAATTGATTCGAATATATTTTTCACAAGTTCTTCGACATGAATCGATCTGTGAATTAATTCTCGAAATATAAATAGTTTTATAAAATCTACACTTATGAAAAAAACATTGAAAAGCTTTATTTGAAAAATATTTGATTTTAACTTTCTTCAAATGGTTTATTTATACCTCATGATATTAGTTATGAAAAATATTTGTTTTGAATCAAATCTAATTTGAAATCACTTACAAAAGATTTTATAGAAATAAAATAATTCCTAATTCTAATTTGGGATCTCTTGAAATGCATATTTTGAACTTGGAAAACAAATCAAAAGACTAAAATATATTGTCATATAGTAATATAAACTAAATTTTTTTTTCAGCATCAAAACTAAAGAAAATGTGTAGCTAGGGTAACCTAGGCTAACAATTTAAATTGAATTCTAGTCACTTACTACATACATTTCATAATTTGGCCAAAGAAGATCCTTACAAGCACTTAAAGGAGTTCCATATGGTCTGCTCAACCTTAAAGCCTTAGGGAATTTCTATGAAGCAGATCAAGTTGAGAACCTTTCCTTTTTTCCTAGTTGATTCAACTGAGGATTGGCTCTACTATCTTCCTCTTGACTCCATTACCAAAAGGAATGAGATGGCTAGACTATTCTTAGAGAGATACTTCCCTACCTTGAAAGCTACAAACATCTGGAAAAAAATTTACAATATTAGACAATTTTATGGAGAGACCTTATATGAATATTAGGAGAAATTCAATAGGTTGTGTGTAAGTTGTCTATATCACCGAAACAATGATCAACTCTTGATCCAGTATTTCTATGAAGGTTTCCTACCTATGGATAGAATTATGACAGATGCTGTAAGTGGATGAGCATTAGTAGACAAGATCCCTAATGCTGTAAGGATGTTAATATCAAACATGGATGCAAATTCTCAAAAGTTTAGCAACATAATAGATTATGCACTAAAAAGAGTCAATGGGGTGCATACCTCAAATCTTGAAAGACATATAACAAACCTCACCTTAATGGTTTAGCAATTGTAGCAGTAGCAAACCATCAGCCAAAGACAAATAGCAGTAATAATAGTAGTGCATGGAATCTACTCAGTCCTTAGATATTACGCTAAATTATGTATAAGCTTCAACAAGTGCATGTAATGGAGAGCAAATTTATAGAAAACATCACTAGATTTCTAGAAAATAGCAGTAGATTTCTAGAAAATAGTACAGGATTAGTAGGCATACAATCCATATTCTAACATTTATACCCTGACTGGAGAGATCATCCCAATATAAGATATGGAAATCGGGCAGGACAACAGGCTTCATTTCAGTAGAATTCATTTCAACAGAGGTAGCTATATCAAACCATGCAACCACATTAGATGTAACAGAATTAGACTTTGTAGAACTAGTAACAAAACTAGGATTCATCTTCAGTTATAACCTTATCAAAACTAATGATGAACATGGCCCAGTAAAACCTAAAGTTTTAGCAAGAAATTAGAGGAAAAATTTAGCAAATAAAGCAAGACATTAGCATCATCAACACTAGACTTTAGATAGTAGAAACCATAATAACCAACCTTGAAACATAAGCTACAAGTAGACTACCCTCCCAGATAGTCCTAAACCCTAGAGAGAATGTTCGTGAAATACTATTAGGGAGTGTCAAAGAAGTAGAGGCTAGAGTTGAGCAACCAGCTTTAATGAACTAAAAAAAATATTTCAGAGCATAATGAGGCAAAACCTATGGAACAAAAAGATGGTTCTCAATCAGCTTCAAGCTTTCCTTTCTCTCTCTCTTCCTCCCTTCTATATCAGATTGGCAAATAAGACTAAAGAAGAATAAGAGAGAAGCATCCTAGAAAATTTAAGGAAAGTGAAGCAAACATACCACTACTAAATGTGATTAAACAATTTTCTAGGTATGCAAAGTTTCTTAAGGAGTTGTGCACAACCAGAAGGAAATTGAAAGGCAATGAGAAGATAAGCATCAGGGAAATTGTATCTACAGTCATTCAAAGAAACCTACCCCAGAAATGCAAGGATCCAGGTTCCTTCACTTTATCATGTTCTATTAGCTAGGATCATTATACACATGTAATGCTAGACTTAGGTTAATCTATAAATGTCATGCCTTATTCTATTTATGAATCTTTAAATTTAGGACCATTAAAGAAAATAGATGTTGCAATTCAATTAGCAAATATGTCTAATGTGATTTCTATAAGATTGCTTGAGGATGTGTTAGTGAAAGTGAATACTTTCATTTTCCCCATGGATTTTTATATTTTGAAAATGCCTGATGATCCCTTAACTAGCACTTTAGCTTCTATTATTTTAAGTAGACGTTTCATGAAGACATATAAAAAAAATTGATGTGAATGCTGGTTCTCTTACAATGGAATTTGATGGTAACACTTTACATTACAATATCTTTAATGATGCCAAGGAACATCCTCTTGATGATTATTTTATGTGTTTTGTTAATGTTGCTGACCATGTAGTGCAGGATGTTGATGTTTCTAATTCCATTTTCATAAGACAACCATATGCAAGTGGCAAGAAATTCCAGTAGCTAAAGATGGATTCTAAAATTCATGGGTGGTAGGCAAATTTTGTGGTTCTAAGAGTTCATAATGTTGGTTGAAAGAACCAAATAGACCGTCGAGCCAACAACATTAAACAAACAGGCTTCTTAGGAGGCAAACCCAAGCAATAACTTGCTTTCCTTCTCTATTTTATTTTAAATGTCTATGCTTTTGTTAATGATTTTATGCTTACATTGAAGATAATGTAAAATTTAATTGTGGGGGAAAGATTTTAGATTTGTTTTATTTGGCATTTTGTCTTTGTTTGTGTGAGAAAAAAAAATTTTGTTTTCCTTTGTTTTAAGCTTTTTTCATTGACGATGAGTTTATTTAAGCCTTGAATAGGCTACAATTGATTTTCATGGTTGTATAGCATAATTAGACAAATTATCTTACCTCTTGATTCTTGAATTTGAAGTGTTTATAGATTGATTCTGGTAAATATATAATCTGTGAGATTTTGTGCCATTCTTGATCAATTTTATTAGGCTCCTCTTCTTTCTTGTATGCGATTTTCCTTTATGAAATTGTTGCTCTAGAACTTAGTATTTTATACATTTTTTATATTTCTTTATACTTAGCATTTTATGATGTTTATGTGCTTAATTGCATCCTTGCAATTAGTTTCGTGGTTTGCTTAATTTTTGTGCTTAATTGAATTTATTCGGTAAATTTATACTATTTTAAAATTTTAGGCATATCTTGAGTTATGGAGCTCAATTTTAGGCAATGCATGTGTCCTTCTCTGTTCGAAGCGTCATGTCAAATGTCTTTCCCTATTTGCTTTAGGCAATGCATTCTCCTGTTTGCCATTTTTGGCCGTTGGCGTGGCACTGCCGCTCGTTGTAGGCCATTGGATGAAGATTTAACCAGATTTCATCGGGATTCTTTAAAGGGCCGAGCAGGTCTATAAGTAACCTGAGGTATCCTTCTTTCTACCTAAAGAATTTTTAATGGAGGAGAATGAAGAGCTGTTGCAGCTTTCAGGTGTCTTGGCTTCCGATGAAAGCTTGTTGAGACTTGGATGGCCTGTTGCATGGTGGCGGGAGACATGGATGGACCGTTGCACGTGGTCCAGTCGTAGAGCTTAACAGACGGGCTCCAGAGGTTCTCCCGGTGGCTTCTGGGCACTTCCTCTGGCTGTCGTTGGTAGCTCTACTACCTAGTCTGCTGGGGACGCTCTAGTTCTGACCCAAACAGGCATGATGGCGGAGGAATAAGCGGAAGGGACTATGGGCTGCTGCTCTATTGCTGGGAGCAGGCTTAGAGACTGGCCTTTCCCTCCGCAGAACTGTCACCTCACTTGTCGAGGTCTCTTTGCACGGGTTCTTCTCCTTTCGGATGTATGTAATAGATACTCCATGTATCATTGTAAACTTGTAATGATTAATGAGAACTTCTCTTTTTAGCCAATCGGCTGTGCTTTATTTTTTAGTCTGTTCAATCTTCTGCGAGTGAGCCGCATTTGAGAGATTGCGAGAGATACGTCCACATATGAAAGTTGTGGGAGTTTTGAGAGATGTGAAACTCATTCGCATGCAAGTTGTGGGTGGTAATAACATTATTATGATAATTGCAAGGTGAGAACCATTCGCTAAGTCCATGACTTTCATGCTTGTAAGGTAGGCTCATCGCACCCTCGGTTTTGTTCTATGTTTCGAAGCATCAGGGTAGGCTCAAGGCCGTTGCACCCCCTGGCGTTGCGAGGTAGGCTCAAGACCGTCGCACCCTCGGTTTTGTTTTATGTTTCGAAGCCTCGGGGTAGGCTCAAGGCCGTCACACCCCCGGGCATTACGAGGTAGGCTCAAGGCCGTCGCACCCTCGGTTTAGTTTTATGTTTCGAAGCCTTGGGGTAGGCTCAAGGCCATCACAGTTACGAGGTAGGCTCAAGGTCGTCGCACCCTTGATTTTGTTTTATGTTTCGAAGCCTCGGGGTAGGCTCAAGGCCATCGCACCCCCAGGCATTGCGATGTAGGCTCAAGGTCGTCACACCCTCGATTTAGTTTTATGTTTCGAAGCCTCGGGGTAGGCTCAAGGCCGTCACACCCCCGGGCATTGCGAGGTAGGCTCAAGCCCGTCGCACCCTCGATTTTGTTTTATGTTTCGAAGCCTCAGGGCAGGCTCAAGGCTGTCGCACCCCCGGGCGTTGCATGGTAGGCTCAAGGCCGTCACACCCTGGATTTAGTTTTATGTTTCGAAGCCTCAGGGTAGGCTCAAGGCCGTCGCAGCCCCGGGTGTTGCGAGGTAGGCTCAAGGCCATCGCACCCTTGGTTTAGTTTTATGTTTTGAAGCCTCGGGTTAGGCTTAAGGCCGTCGCACCCTCGGGCATTGCGAGATGGGTTCAAGGCCGTTGCACCCTCGATTTTGTTTTATGTTCCAATGAGGTGAGATCCGTTCATTGTAGCAAAGATGTAAAGGCAGAGAGAAAGCCTTTTCTCAATGTCGCCAGGCCAATCGGCTACTTATATTAATTTTGAAATACCACAACCGGTACAAATTAGCACAGAATCAAAATATAGTTCTGATGGAGGGCTCAGGCTCCCGGGTGACTACTCGCTGGGCCTGTTGAGCACGCTTCCTGATGGGCTCCACTACATAATCCTGTAGGTGGCCCTTTCTCATGAGGCGTTCGATGGCAATTTTTAGAGCATGGCACTCTAATGTGGTGTGCCCAGCCTCACGATGATAGGCACAGAATCTGTTCTGATCCCTGGACTAAGCAGGTGTCTTCTTTGGCCGAGGTTTTTCGAAGTCCTCGTTATGCCTTTCAATGGCAAAAATCTTATCTTACGTATCTGACAGGATGCTATAGCTCTCGAAGCGGTCGTTGGGTCGCTGAGGTTTTGCTTTCTTCGCAAGATGAGGAGCGGGGTCGATGTGGCCTTCACTACCCCTCTTTTTGCTTACGGGGGGACCACTGGTGCCCGCTCGAGGTTTGAATTCTTCGATCCTGAAGGTTTCTTCCCACCTTATCTATTTTGTTGCCCGATCATAGAATTCAGTGAGATCTCGAGTGGGGGACTTGTAGAGGCTCCTGTATAGTTTGCCATCTTTGTGAAGTCCTGCTGAGATGGCTGTTAGAATGCTCTCTTCCGAGGGATTTTCCACGGAGTTGGATTCATGTCTGAATCGGGCCACATAATCCTTGAGCGACTAGTCCTTGCGCTAAAAGACCATTGCAAGATGGCAAGGAGGCACGACTCCTAGTGTGGTGGGGAACGCGCGGCACTTCACCAGGGGATCGATCGTCTGGAGGTCCATTTGAACGTTGAATGCATCCAGGTGGTCGCTTGGATCGCTATTCCCATCATATAGCGGGATAGCGGGCACTTTGAGTTTCTGTAGGAGAGGCTGTTTCTCAATTTCCATAGAGAACGGGGAGCCTTCTTCTGGGCGAGGCTATTGGCTTTGAGGCTGAGGGCTTTCCTCCAGCCGCTCGAGCCTTCAGAAGACTTCCTTCATTGCTGGGGTTTGCCCTTCGGGCTACGGGGCAGAGCTTTCCGCCTGATGTGAGCCCCCCAGCCGTTGGCTGTCGCGGTCGTCGTGGGCCTCTCTCTGAGCTTCTCCGCGAATCTGTTTGAGTTGAGCCATGACTTCTTCTTGTATTTGAGCATTTTGCGCCTGCGCTTGAACAAGCATCTTAACTGTTTCAGTCAACTCTCTGACTGTGTTTTCAAGTGCTATATGGGATTGCCGAGGCATCTGAGCCTCTTGAGTTTTGAGTGCAGTGTGATGCTGCTGAGGAGCAGGAGCAGTGGAGCTACGAGTCGTCCTTCCTCTGGCCATTGCTGGGCCGCAACAGTGATTGTAGAGAGCAGACGGTCCCCACAGACGGCGCCAAAATATGTTGACGTCGAAATCTAGTCCGTGCAGAGGAGCCAAACTTCGGCCAATGGGAAAGAGGTTCTACGGACCGATGCTGCCCCTGAAGTGCGAGAGATGGACCAAGAGGAAGAGAGGGAAGGAAAGACAATGTTTTTAACGTGGTTTGGCTAAATCCGGGCAGTACCGGATCCTACGTCCACAGCGGAAGCTTTATTGAATAATTTGCAGGAGTTTTTGTTTACCAGATTGGCCTCCTTCTTCTGCTAACAAAGCAATCCTATTTATAGAAGGAGGAGAGATAACATGTATTAAATGCTAGCTATAGTTGTGTTACATCAAATAAATGAGAAAAGACAATAAGAAGACTGTATCCCGGCAATAGACTATAAAGCTGGCTTTCTTAGGCTAACATGTAGGCTTGTAGCTGTCACTATGTCAGGAAAGGTGCTTGCTGTCTCAAGCAAGAGCTTCACAGGGGAGCCGCTAGGGTCGTTGTGGCGAGTACAGGCGGAACGATTGCTAAGTCAACGATTGAGCCCGTTATCACTGAGTCGCGCTGTTGCCGATGAGTGGCCCACGATTTAGCGAGGCGATCGAGATAGGTTGGCGCTCGTTGCCGTTGTTTGAGCTCCTGAGGGCTCCTCGCTGATCCGCGAGGACTAGTCCTCGGTTCCTGTGGGAGTTGTCCACACGAGGCTATTTTTAGTGTATAACAGGTTGTAATTAGGCTTTGGAGTTTATTTTCATTTAAAATTGATTCCCTATTATAATCAATTTGAAAATTTCTGTCTACAATTATCTAATTATCTAATGTGAAAAATGTTGATTTTTGCTATTAAATTATGTCATGAAATTACTGTAAAAATAAATATATGTAATTTCAATCTTGTGTCTTTTTTATTCTAAGAAATTCGATTATGTTATATTTGTTTGAATATTCCGTTTAGGCTGAAAGTTTTATCAACCTAGCTCCCTTCAATATAACATATAAAATTGCATATATCCAAAAATTTTAGCAAAGTCGAGCAATTACAGACAAAGATCCGGAAGTTAATATAAATAAAAATAAATTTTAGAATCTAATTAAAAAAATAGTACAATGACAAAATACATATTAGAACTAAAATATAAGGACTAATAGTTTAAATTAACCAAGAATAATAATTGTATCTTTTGATTTCACTAGTCTTTACATATATAAAAAGCTGAAGCCTTGTGGCGCAACATATTCTTGCCACTAATTAAAATGAGATAAAGCTTTCACATTTTCTAGGCAGGACATCATGTTTGTGGTTGAGCCAGAGTCCCTATATCACAATAAGAAAAACAATGATAAAAAATTGTTGTTGTTTTCGAAAAAAAAAAAAACGTTGATGAAAAGTTCAACAATAATTTTTATACCGTTACATCTGCAATTATTCTTATCAGCAACAATTTTTTTTTTATGTTATAAATAACGGTTTTTGAAATTTTTGTCTAATATATAATAAGCAGCAGTTTTTATACTTAGATAAGTAAGATCATTGTTAACAGTTTTTTTTATAATGACAACGGTTTTTTATTTTTTTCTACAGTAGCGTTTTCTTTATTAAATAATTGTTAACAATCTTAATCTGTTGCCAATATCATATGTAACATATAAGTTTAATATCATGTGTAACATATAATATAAGTTTTTTCAACAGTTTTCATAAACTTCAATTTTATATACATTTTATTTTGTTGAACAAATTAAAATAACATGTACAAAATAACTTAAATTATAATTCTCATATATATATATATATATATATATATAATAAAAATTGCCGATATTCATCAACAACTTAAAAATTTCTAAACTATTTAGCATAAAAATTGAATAAGTCAATTTTCATCATCAAATTGATTTGAGTCAAAATTCAAATTATCATCCATGTCTCCACCATTACATGTATCACCTCTATTTAGAAAAATCTCCTGCAGTAGGTAAAAGACACATATTGTAATTAATAAGCATTTTAAAAATGAAACACTAATTAATGAAGTAATTGTGCAATAGTTTTATTGTATATTGATTGTAATTCATATTTGTAAAAAGAATCCTAAACTAAAATGGAAAAAGTATGAAATAGTGACTATGGACTCCACAATTTTGCAATTATCATGAACAAAAACCATGATAAAAAAAGAAAGAAATCCTTATATCTCATTAATACTAGCCAAGTTTTGATAGCTGAATGAAATATTATTCATTGTATGTAACAGTAGTTTTGACAATTTGCAAGTGACTAGGCATCCTTATATCTCATTAATACTAGCCAAGAACAATTACGATAGACAAACCAAATGACAGTATAATATTTTTATATATTTTTTTATTCCTTTGAAACTTTGGCAAATTGAATGAGATAATTGAGATGTAGAGCACATAATTACTTGTGAGTGTTTACATGGCTGATTAGAAAGGAAAGAACCTCACTCACAACACCTGAGAAACACGAGCCACTGGCCTTGCCTCGGACAAAATTGGCTCAACTCATAGTCCATGGCACAACAGGCTATGCTGAAAGGAAGTAACAAAGATCATCAATAATTTGATAAAGCCAGTAGCATAGATCAAAAATTCATTTTGATGTAAAATTTAACGTTATGCGTACATAGATGAATACAAGGAAACCATATATAATATCTATAAGTTTACGTAACTTTGCAGGAATCTCAAAAGAAATGCATAGTTTTGAGTCAACTCTGTTGCTGATAAGACTGTCACTTAAATTTGAATCCTCTAAAATACAAATACCGTTTATGAGAAAATCAAGAAAGCATGTTGTAGAAAATTAAATTTACTTCTATGAAATAATTGAGAGATAATTATCTTTTAATAGAAGAAGAGACAAAAATAAAGTATTTATCATTTAAAAAATTAAAAGATAATTATAGAGAGAGAAACATCATTTTTTAGACTCTCTCCTAAAATAAAGTTCATTTGTGTCATTCTACATAATATATAGTCGAGAGGAGATGCACAAAAGCGCTGTCATCTCCAAGCACTCTGTGAGCAATTGAGAATAAGTTTTTTTAAGCTCTCAATTGAACGTCTTACAAAGAGAAGCACTAAGACTTTGCCCAACTGCTGCCTCAAACATTCGATGATCTAATCAATTTAGAAACAAGCTTCATCGAGCCCTCAACAATAACAAGGTATCAACAAGTAATAAAATAGTTGATGCTCTGAAGTACTCCTAAAGCCCTACCACTAAACATCCAAACATTCAGAGTCTGTAACTTCAATTAAGAATGCATGTTTGAAGTTGAAGACTTCAACAAAGTTTAAACTACACAAATCACTACTTATTGTGAAGATTCAACCTTTGATCCAAGAATAAACTTTTTTAAAACCCTCTATCAAAGTCAAGTAAAGTTAATTTATTTAAGCATATTTCTTATCATTAAGTTTCTACAGAGAAATTTATGTACAAATTTTGGCACGTCCAGTGAGACAATTATTACCTCTCATATCTTGTCTTCATAATCAAGATTATCCAACACAAAGCTCGAATGACATGAAAGAAACAAGTCTTTAACAACCCATGGTTCAAGCTGGCTCTTTGGAGTAAATCCTCTAGTCAACAAAACCTCCTCTTGAGTTCTAACACTCTTAGTTATAGTCCCATTATCCAAAGCAAAACAAGATCACCTGTAGATCTATATGCTCAACCAATTTTATCCAGGAGTTTTGAATTAGTCATCAACACTACAGTAGTTGAAAGTCAACAATAATACTTGCAAGCCTTCAATATCCAAGACATTGATGTAAAAATTGAAGAGACTACTCTCAAATAATGACGTTGTTGACTTTACTAACTACACAGATTCAAATGCAATGAGTATTATGATGACAAGTACTTTTTCTCTTGAAGAATAAGTCTCAATCTTAGTGAGGACCTTGTGGATTTGAATTGAGGACCTTGTGGATTTGAATTGAGGACCTTTGGAATTCTTATAATGACCTTATTGGTTCATTTGTTGGCAACTTACTTCAAGAAAAAGAAGACGAATCTGGAAAAGAACAAGAAATTTCAAAACATGCAAATCCCTGTTGATGATAACATTTCCACAAACCAGTCAAAGGAATTCATTAAAGAAACTCATGGTGTTCATTTTCTTATATCAAGCGATACACTTAAAGAATCGAACTCCTAAAGATGTTACGAAACTATCAACCATCCGAATTCTAACGATTTGATGACAAAGAAAGACAACATGTCATCGTCTTAGTGAAAATGCGCAACAAAGCTACTCAAGACAAAATAATTTGTGCACTCTATCAAAGGAAATGTTTTTTATTGGTACATAGATTTTACATCAGAATTGATAGATAGTTGAAAGCAACTAGAACCTAAGTTCTTCAACTGATCTTTAGCATTAATCAGATTCTTAACATTCTTAAGCTTACAAAAACTGGCCAATTGAAAAATGAGCTGGTCATTGACTAAATTCAATAAAGGAGAAATTTAAGCCTAAATTTCAAAGGCCAACATTTTGAATGTTCTGCCACTGAAATTTACATACAAGAGACGGACTGGAGCCTCAGTTACATCGTACAAGCAATCAAGCCACACACATTTGAAGAATTAGCAACAAAGGCACATGAAACGAAGCTTAACATTACTATCAATACAAATCCAGAGCTACAAACCCTAGACAGAACAAATGAGAGAGAAGGATTTCAGAAGATTAATAAGCCATCATAGTATGAAACCGAGCAATCAACGGATATGACTGCTTTGCCAGTCAAGCTAACTATCAAATTAAGAAAAAGGCTCAAGCAATCTCAACAAAGAATCATCCACCATACTTGCCTTTGTTGCTAATTCTTCAGGATTACTAAGCCTCAGTTACATCGTACAAGCTATCAAATTGGTTGAGTTGCTTGAGATGAAATGAACTAAGGAGCCAAGTATGGTGGATGATTCAAACTTTTGCAAGTACCATTGACTATTTGGCCACCCTATTAAGAAGTGCTTCATGTTAAAAAGACAAGATCATGGAGTAGGCCAAATAAAGCAAGATTATATTCAATGATGATAATGTAACTAGAAACTTGACCATGATTGTCCTATCTTCACTAAGCATCGATCTTCCTCCTCTAATGACCTAATTTAGTTCATTTGAGCCTATAATGCTCGAACAAAAAATCAAATCTCCAACAGTTATTGTAATCCATCCTACTATTAAGGGCAAGTAAAATGACAAGCTAGATGAACGACTTGTGATCACTTGCAAAGAAAACAAAATGAAAAGCCATTCAGAAACATCTAAATTAAATCTAAGAAAATCAAATATGACAAGAAACGAAAAAAAAAATTCCGTTGCAAAGAGTAATAAAGCTAAGATGAAGGCAAGAAAGAACCTACTTACTCGAGGGTGCCAAAGGCAAATCAAGCTTCTTGCGTTCACTGCACAAAAAATTTACGATCTCGATTGCATTTCTTCCTATCAAGTAAGTGGAGAAGAAAAAATCGCCAAAGGAGACGAAGGAAATCTTGACAATAAGGAAATACCAAACCCTTCCATCATTGACCATCTTTATCAACCAACACTTTGTGTATTTGTCTTTGATAGAACTGGAAAAGCAAAAAGTAACGATGTTGACTCTACCAAACATGCCATTTCAGTGCTCAATCTCAAAACTTATTGGAAGGAAAATTAAAGTAAGCAATGGATAAAGAAATCATTCTCGAAGAATGAACAACATAATCATGTCTTTTCTTATAAAATGATATTATGAGTATCTAGAATAATCTAATCTTAAAATTATAAAGAATAATTCTATAAATAATATTGAACAACCATGATGGGTCAATTGGCTCATAAAGATAATATGCACAAAATATTAAATAAATAAAATATCATAGATAATTCATGATAAAATGTTTTAAAGTTTGCAGTAAAAAACCTCTCTCCCATTGTCTATATAAATACATGAGGTGTAAAGCTTTAATCACAAGAAATGAAGAGCTCAAAGATTTTTGGAGTCTTGGAGAGTTAGAGTAGGTGCGGTGGAGGGACCTGTCTTCTGGTAATTCAGGTTTGCTTATGCGATAGATATTTGCGAGGTGAATCCAGGGTATAATTTTGCTTTCCACTTTTCAACACTTCTAAAATGTAGCGACACACGAAATTTGCTGTCATTGTTGAAGTAACCTTAAAAATAAGAAAGCAACTTGTGATGATTGCAAATGTAGCTTTTGATCATGAAGAGATTGTGTCTATTCACCAAGTCCAAAAAAATATGAATAAGATCTTCCAACAAAAAAAATGAAAATTGATCTTCCATCGTTAGAGAAGGTATTCAATCGAGAATGGATGAACTAAAAAAGTGGATAGCGAAGGTTATTCACATCCAAAGTTATTGAAGAATATTTACACATAAAGCTTAATGATCCTCCATAACCATATGAGATAAACAGTACATTACTCCTGGTTCACACGAGTTAACTGTGTCCAACAAAGATTAAAATCAACCACATCCGAGAAAAAAAGGAAGTCTTCCTTATACTCACAAGAGGATAAAACGCATGCTACTTCCAATTCAGATGATTTAAAATTGCCAAAATAAATCAAAAAACAAATATTCATACACCTTTCTAAATCGCACGAATATAAACTACATCTTACTTTTGGCCTGCATAAGTATAAATTGGGCATGCCTAAAAAAAATCTTTTGCAATACTCTTGTCCGCATAATTATAAATTGAATATGGAAAAATCGAATAAAAAAAATTTAAGACTTCTGATCCGTATGATTATAAGCTGTGAAACATACCAAAAAAAAAAAAATTGTTAAATGAACCATGTTTGACTTGATTCTTCATTGAGTATATAGGCAGCTTAGTAGATTTTTAAGTATAGTGACATAAAAAATTCATGACTTTCACTTATATAATATGTCCAACTTTGCAAACAAATCTTGAGGGGATATTTGTAGGCCAATAAATTTTTAGCCTATTAATTAATTGAGAGATAATTATGTTTTAATAATTAATAGATAAGAATAACATATTTATTTTTAAAACTAAATAATAATTGTAAATATAGAGTCATCGTTTCTTAACTTTATAAATAGAGAGCTCATTTGTATCCTTTTACACAATACTTGGTGGAGTGGATAAACATAGAAGTTTAGGTCACCAACAAGCCCTCAGTTGGCAATTAAGAATAAATGCTCTCAATTCAACAATGGCTTAGAAAGAGAAGTGCTAAAACTGTGTCCAATTTTCTAATCAACCATTTGGTGTATCCAATCATTCAAAGCCAATGATTTGGGAACAAGCTTCACCGTGCTCTCAGATTAACAATGTCAACAATATATCGGCAAGCAATAGAGAGTCAACGCTTTGAAGCGCTCCCAAAACCCGACCTAAAATGTCCAAACATCTAGAATCTACAAATTTTATTGAGAATGCACATTCCAAACTTCAAAAAAGTTCAAACTGCACAAATCTCTACAAATGCAATACTCTTATGAACATTCAACTTTTGATCCAAGAAAAAGCTTTTCCAAACTCCCAATCAAAGTCAAAAGTCATATGAAGAGAGTGTTAGAAAAATATCCCTACTTCAAAGAAACTAGCATTAGGTGATTAAAATAATCAAAGCAGCTAAACAACACACGAACAATTTAATATGGAAAAACTCCAAACTCCAGGGGAAAAAATCTTGGATGAGAAGAGATCCACTATATCATCAAGATTATAGGGCAATATATATAAAGGCTCTCAATTATAATCCCACAACTTCTTAACCGTTGTCTTTACATCTCTCCTAGACCTCTATAAGAATTCCCACATAACACCATAAGCACTCACAACATTACTCTCACATACCTCAAATTCATACCCAACACAAATAGTTATAGCCCAAAGTGTTTCATTGGCAAGCATTCAAAATTCTACTCACTCAAAAACCTAACTTGAATAGAAAAATAACTTATAATATAAAACTAATATTAATTGACAACAATTAGAATTTGGGTTAAACTCATAAGAGAGGAATCTAAGGACATGTTTATTTGTTTAAAGAATATAAATTAAAGATTATACTCCTTCACCCAAATAAATAAAACTTAATTTATTCAAGTATATTTGTTGTTATTAATTTCTTTTAGAGAAGTTTGTGTCTCCATAGATAATTACATATTTGAAAAATTATTTTTTCAATTGCTTGTTATTTGCCATATTTTGAATCCTTGATTTTTTTTCATCAACAATCCCACTATTGCATTTTATCTTTTAAAATGCATTCACCTTTCCACCAGTTCAATTAGAGTACCTGAGATAAAGACATCATTCCATTAGGATGGACATTGATTATTCTGAGTGGAAAATGAATTCTTGAGAGGGATAGTCCAACACCTGGTCACTGTGTGACTCAATCACAGAAAAAGCATTGCATGGTTTATGAAGTGTTTGATCAGTGTAAAAGTATGAAAGGTATGCAATGCTAGGATCAAAATGAAAAAGAAAAATAAGGATATATTACCAATCCCATAACATAATTTTCCCATCATAGGAAACAAAAAGTAAATGAAAAACCAAGAATTATCTTAACATTTACAAGCTAAAAAACTAGTGCAAAGGTTCATGCAAAGAAAGATAAATTTCCTTCATGCATACCAAGATTTGTTAATGAGAGAGAAAATGGTTCTTTCATCTTTTGATGGAAATATTTCTAGTCCCACAATTACTTTGAAATTTTAGTGTTATTGCCTATCATATTTTGACCAGTTAACTATTTTGACATAATGGTTTAGTGGATTCCAAAATTAAGGAGGTAGTTTTCTAACTTGTCAACAAACAATAGGCAGTAATATTGAAATTTTCAATATTACAGTAAAACTAAAAAAATTCCTCTTTCGACAAACCTGGCTTATGAGGATCCCAAATTCCAAGAACTATTAGAAATTGAGAGAATAAATTAGCTACTAATAAGATCTTGTATGTCATGTTACAAAGCATCAAATTTGTACAAACAATTTAATTATCAAACAATTAGTGTACCTGGTGTTGACTATGAATCCATGAATGCAAAACTCTTGGTCAAATTCACTCCTCACAAACTCTAGTGAGAAAGGGAGATGGAACTATTTCAAACCTCAATGGGAGGACTATTACTTTTACTAGGATGTGTGTAATGACTTGCCATGTCGCAACCCTACTAGGCCAGCTGACTCATCATTGTAGGTCCAATTATAAAGCTCACACCATCAATGTCCATTGTTAGTCTAGGTGTCATTGTAGGCCTAATAACATGATCACACTTTAATTGACCCATTTTACAATATTGTTTTGACATTCTAATAATCCAATCAAATATCAAATTCAACTATAGTAGTGCAATATCACCATATCTGATAATAATTTTAATATCATATATGTCTTGAAAATATACATTCCAAAAACCTAAAACACAATGTGAAATGTGTGAGTAACAAGACATAAATATCAAAATGTGATCATATGTATAGCTTTACAAAATGGTCCATGCATCCGTCCAAGATACCAAAATTAGAATCTATAATCTCAACTCAATAATAAGACATGGTCTAAATTTCTTCATCAATATGCCATGAAAACAAAGGTTCACAATTAACAATATATATATAACATATGACAATATTAATACTGTAACAATATAAATCTTGAGATCATAATTAAAATAAGTTCAGTCTTACATAATACAAAAGAAACTTCCATTGATCATGAACACCAACGGCTATTGAAACCAACAAAGATAATATTAAACTACCTTAACTTATAACAAGGGTGAGTCGAGGTCAAACCATAGAGGTTGACGATCAATTTCAATATGTTCAGAGTAGAAAATGGGGTTAGAAATCAACTAATTAGAAATAGGAACTAAAAAAATAGTAATAACATAAGAAAATTGAATTAAAGGAAAATGGCAAATCTAGGAGAAAAGCTTCAATTTAAAGGACTCTTGCAATCAATTCCATGACTGATCATTAACACTAACATTTTATTCCCATTTTAACCACTTAGCCAAGAATATAATTAAGCCCAATACCTAATCAAGTCTTGTTAAGTTCTCCTAAATTGACCAATTAATCCCAATATCTAATTAACCCTTATTGCTAAATCAGCTAAAGCCCAGCACCTCAACCAATTTATCAACAGTATTAAGATTCAAAAATATCAAGTCTAATTAATCAATTTACCCTAATAGCAAATTAATTAATTATCCCAAGTTCTCTAAGAAAATAGATTACCCCAGCAATAAATCAAAACTCTATTGCTACTTAAGCTAAATAGCCATAAACAACAACATTACTTATAAAAATTTAGCTAGCAGTAAAGCACAATGAATAATTAATTAACCAACCATATTAATCAATCATCACATCAATTATTGGCAATAAAACAAAGAATCAAGAGAATTAAATTAGAAATAAATTAACAATATAAACAAGTCTTACAATCAATAAGAGAATTGATGCAGAATTCGCTTTAGATTGAAAGAAAATATCAATTACAAATTACAAAAGAAATAAAAATAAAAGGAAAAAAAACCTAAAAAAGACTAATGTTCTTGCCCTAGGAGAGCTCCTCATTTATACAAAAGTGAGAGAAGATGAAAAGGTTTCTAAATGACTATTGTAATCACATTTTTATACTCTACACTTTCCTCTCAACTTGGCTACTAATTAAGGTTAGATGGAGGCACAATTAGACTCAAGTCTCTTGATAGAAATTGTAGCCTTATTTCTTAGCAACCCAATGGCCCTAACCTTGATGAAAATTTTGATTCTTAACTCAATTTGTGAGCTAAAAATTGAAATAGCTTTCTAGAGAAGTCCAACCCTATAACAAAATTTAACATTGAAGACCACAGCCTTCAAACTTAATGAAAACAATGTAGTTTGACCTTAAGCCCTTCATGAAAATTATAGGGATGGATCCTAGAAATCATATGGGCTTAGGTTTACATCAAAATAAGGAATGGAGCTCTAGTTATAATGAAAATACCAAAATTGATTTTGGATCAAAGGACAGCACTCTGTTCCAGATTGGGCTTAAATTGACATCTAAAATGGCTAAATTGAGCTTTGATCCCTTCATGATATTTTTAGAGTTTTCTTTTAGTTTCCAAAGATATAAGAATCATCGAAAACTTAAGTTCATGACTCAAGATGCACCCCAAAAAACCTGAAATAATGCCAAATTATTGAATTAATTTAATTAAGCACAAAAATTGACCAAACCACAAAATCAATTATAAGCATCCAATTACACATATGAACATGATAAAACACTAAGTATAGAAGGTATATAAATTATGTAAATATTGTGTTCATCAAACACTGAAAGGCTTAACTAAGCTCATTTTAGTTGCTTATTTAGGAACAATTTTACACTTAAGCTTTTAGTTAGTGGATTCAAAAGTATATGAGCCATGGCAATATATATAATGTTTGCATATCTTCTCTTTAATAAAATTATACTTAATACCAAAATACTTTGTATGGAAAAAACTTATTATTTTAAGAGAAGTTCACTATGATAGCATTGTTGCAACATATGGTTAGGGTCCTAGAAATGCTCTCAACAACTTTAAATCGAAATATCATATTCCTTAACCAAATAATCTCGCAAGTGGCTTCACAACATGTGTCATACATTGCCTCCATAGTAGAGGTTGCTGTTATTAATCACTTGATATTTTTTCATGGAACAACACCTACTGCCATCATGAAGATATATTTAAATGTTGACTTCATGTCATCTAGATAATTCATAAAATTAGAGTCAAAGTAGCCTCTAACAACAAGATCACTAGATTTGTGATAGGTCAATGCAAAATTCTTTGTACCTTGCAAGTACTTCATAACTTTCTTTGTAGTAGTCCAACATTTCTGACTAAGATCACTAAAGTATCTCCTAGGTACACCATATAAGTAAGATTAGGATGTGTACATACTTGAGCATACATCAACCTACCAACAACAGAAACATATAGGACCTACTTTGTATATTTGATCTTTCTTCATTATTTTGTGGACACACTAGGCTTTGGAAAGAATTTCACTCCTTTGAAAGGGTGTGGTACTTTGAAAGCACATGCATAAAACATATTTAACCCTTTGAGCACCCTTTCAATGCACCATCTTTAAAAATAGCCAAGAAGATCTTAGGATGTTTCCTAATGGATCTATATGCCTAGCACAAAAGGGGCATCATTAAGATCCTTCATATCTAAAATACGTAGGCATCATCTACTTTGTCACAATCATACAACTCAAATCATTACTTTTAAGTAGAATTCCATTAATATACAATACTAGAATCATAAATTTTCCTGCATCAATATCATTACAAAGCATCAAAATATAATTCATCATTCACAACATTCATCTATTCTAAAGAATTAGGACTTGAAATGGCTTCTTGAAAACTAGTGGGATCATTACCATCATTGACATTAAATTCATACTCCTACAAGTATACCTTATAGTTAATTGTAATTTCTAGTCTATGAGCCATCTGGGATTTCATCAAAAGTACTTCATTTACAAAACTTCGTTATTTTCTACTATTAGTGAAGCATTAAGCTCTCCAACTTCAACCATAGATTTTACCAATTGTTGTACTGGATCATCTTCTGAATCAATTTGGTTTATTTTAACAAATAGTGCTAGTGGAATAGCAACTTGTTTCTCTCTAAGAGAGACTTTACATTTTTTTATTACTCCCACATTTCAACCAATCCTCAAAATAAACAAAATGATACCAATCCTCAAAATAGACAAAAGGATCTATTTCAATTACCCTAGTAGTGTGGGTTGGACAATTAAAATTTGTTACTTTTGTAGTCATTACAATATCAAAAAAAAGTAACTAGTAATAGTTTTTGGATTAAGCTACTTTGTAAATGGATTATATGGCTTCATTACAACCTTGCAACTCGAAATGTGGAAATGGCCAAGACTAGGCTTTTCCATGAAGCAATTCATACGGGACTTTAGGTGCATCTTATTATGGACTAAATTCAAAATATACACAACTTTTCCATGAAGCAGTTCATATGGGGTTTTAGGTACATGCTTACTATGGACTAAATTCAAAAGATATGCAATGGTCTTTAAAGTATTGCTTTATAAGAACTTTGGTAAAGTCAAATGTGCCAACATGCATTTTAACATATCCATGAGCATGCAATTCCAACTTCTTGCAACCTCATTCTATTTTGGCATTCAAAGTATGGTGTAACTAGCCTCAAGTTCACAATCTTGGAGATATCTCATGAAAGAATCATGATTCCTATCAACTTTATTGTACCTCCATAGTATTCATCATCTTTATTAGAATTGATGCACTTGATTTTTTTTCTCATTTTGAGTTCAATCTCAATCTTGAATGCCTTAAAAAGTATTTAAGCATTTCAATTTTCTAGTGAGGAGTTTCACTCACCAAAACTTTAATAATCATCAATGAAGGTGAAGTATCAGTGTCCACTCATATGCTCAATGTAAGCAATCCACTAATATTTTTGTGAATCAACTCATGGATATCTCATCTTTTGGTTCTTTTCCTTTTCTAGCTTTAGTAGAAAGTTTCCCCTTGATGTAATCAATACACTACAACATTTCTAGCCTTTGGCAATACTTAACTCAGCAACAGTTAAAAATTGTAGCCTATAACTAGAATAGGCAATAGTGTTTTGTATTGTTGCCTTCACTCATAATTATAGGCAACAATCACTTAAAACTATTGCCATAGATACAATAGACAACACTTTTTTAAGTGTTGCAAAATTTTGAGTAATTGGCAACACTTAAATTGTGTTGCCAAATAATTTTTTTTACAAAAGTTTTATAATATTTAATGTGATTATTTTTAA
>JANHAO010006213.1:0-21662 GCA_026873985.1 Saraca asoca
TGAGATAACTTCTCACCACGGACTTCATCTTACGTATGCAATACATGATAAATGCAATATAAGATGAATGTACAACCTTTATATCTAATTCACAAAATGTATAGTCCAGGATGCAATAGGACTCAATCAAATTGGCCTAGGGCACCCATCCAGACTAACAATAACACCATTTTCATCAAGTTTATTTCTAAAAAATCATTTAATGACTATAATCTTGTGCCTGATGGGTCTTACCATGAGTTCCCAAACTTCATTTCTTTCAAACTGATTTAATTCTTCTTACATAGCTAAGATGCAATGTTCATCAACTATAGCCTCATGTGTGTTCTTAAGATCAAATTAAGACAGAAAAACTAGATGACTATAAATATTTTTAAGAAAGTGGCATGTTATCCTTTAAGATACATCACTTATAACTCAATCAATTGGATGACTCTACATGATTTTCCATTTTCTTTAAAGACAGATTCTTTCCTCTTCATTTAGGTTTATCATGTTATAATTAACAACTTTCTTATTCCTCTAATCTTCATTTTCTTCTTCTTCCTTCCTTTTCTCTAGGTATCTTGCTTTCTCGCTAAGCATCCAAGCATCAACCTCCTTATCATTTTATGCACAAATAAAGAAGATTTATCAAATATCATATGATAGATTCTTTTACTAGTAAGGTTCTTTTGTTGTAAACTCTATAAACCTTGCCAGTGGAGGAATATCCAATAAAAATGCCTTCATTAACCTTTGAATTAAATTATTCAAGATAACTTTTCACATTATTATGAACAAAACATTTACAACCAAACACATGAAAATATGAAATATTTGGCTTTCCCCCTTTATACAACTCAAATGGAGTTTTCTTCAAAATAGGTTTGACTGAAGCCCACTTTGTTACATAACAAGTAGTGTTAATTGCATCAGTTTAAAAAGATTTATGAAGAGAATAATCATTTAGCATAGTTTTTGCTATCTTTTTACAACTTCAATTTATCCTTTTAACAACTCCATTTTGTTGTAGAGTTTTTAGAGATGAAAAGTTATACTCAATGTCATTCTTATTACAAATACAAATAAATGATTTTTAAATACTCCACCATGATCACTTCTTAAGCTTACAATGTTCATTCATTTTATATTTTGAATGAATTTTACATGCTTGTTAAAAGCCTAAAAGTAGCATTCTTATATGAAATGAATAAAGTCTAAGTATATCTTAACAAAAGATTTTACTTATTTTTCATTCTGGGATGCATCACATGGTTTATCCATTTTAAATTTAATTTTAGGTATACCATCAACCAAATCATTTTTAAAAAGCTTTACTCTCAAGGTCATACTAGCATGTGCTAGTCTTTTATTCCAAAGGCATGATTTATTATTAATATTGGCCAGATGTTTGGAATCTAGATTAGACTCATTATTAATATCAATAATATAAATATTGTTATATCTTTTTCCAATGAACTTGTTTATCATTATTGTTTTCAATTTGCAACAAGTGGAATCAAAGCTAACTTTGCTCCCTTTGTCACAAAATTGACTATTACTAAGTAAGTTATATTTGAACCTATTTACTAACTAATACCATTTCCTTTTGCATTGTCATGAAATATTACATTTCCCCCATCTTTATAGAAGAAAGGTGAGAATTTTGATTTATCTCCTGACATGTGCCTTAAGCAATTGGTATCTAAATATCACATTTCATTTTAGGCCTTCATACACACTAAAAAGCAAAAAGTGTAGTTGACTTTTAGGTATCCAAACTATTTCGGGTGCTATAGTATTAATATTCTCAATTTTTCTATTAGAAATCTAAATTTTCTTAACCTCAATATAACCATTTCTCTCATAAGCACATGAATAACTTATATGTCCTTTTTCTCCACAATAAAAATAGGCATTTTGGATTATTTTTCACCATTTTTCTAACAAAGATGATCTTAAAATGGAAAGATTTCATATTTGAATAAAATTCAAGTCCCTTTTTGCTAGTTCCAACACTTTGATTTCCTAAGATTGCATTATATGCCCCTTTTCCTCTTATGAATTTCTTAATGGTTTTGTTTAAATCATTTATTTTCTCTTTGAGATTTTCACAAGAAGTGTAGATTTGTAGTGTATTTTTGAAGCTTTCAATTTCATCAAGTAGCATGTTATTTTCTTGTTGTAAAGACTAAACTTCTTCTTCCAAATAGGATATGATCTTCTTTGAGAGAATAATTTTCTTTTTAGCCATAAGTAATTCATCACAAAGTCTTTCAAAATTTTCATCAATATTAACATTAGAGTTTTTAGAGTTATTTTCATATACCTTATTTTCATCACCAATGGAGAAGAGCCTTTTCATCTAAGCCTTCATCACAGTTTTAAATCAATATCATCTTCACCCTAAATGGTTAAGTGTGCTCTTTTCATTGGTGTTTTATTTCTTCTTTTTCAACTTAAGTTGCTTTTTAAGATAATTCAAATAATAAAAATTAATGTGACTAGATTTTTTATATTCATAGCAGGTGAGAAAGCTTGAATTTGCAAAATCTCTTCTGGTCACAACCTTTTGGGCAATTTGATTTTTTTTTTTACCTCCAAATTTGCTTTCCATAAGTGATTTTTGGTATTTCTTGGTGAAAAGAGTAAGTTTGACTTCAATTAAGGTATCACCTTGAGAATTAGAGCCTTTCTTTTCTTGTTATATTCATTTAATTTTGTGAACTTCTCTAATTCCATTCATGTTCTTCCAAATGTTGGCACATCCATCTTTATTGATTCCTTGAGACAATCACTAAACAAATTTATTATGCCATGCCATGTATGATAGTTGATATAATTAAAAGAAATAGATAATGTTAGGAAAGGAAAAAGGTTGAAGGTTTAAAATGATAAAGGAAAGTTAAGTATACAAGAAATAAAAGGTGTGATGATGCATGTGTATAAGTGCATATAAATATAAGTATTTATGTGTATATATATAAACATGGATATATGTTATTTTTGTTTTTACAACTTAAAATTATTTTCCACACAAAGTTGGGGGTTGGAAATTCATATTCATTAAGTACTCATATTTTACTCATTTATTCCATTAAAATTTCAAGTGAATGGATTTGACAAATGTTTTATTTAGTGCAGGCTTCTCCTTATGTGATTTCATGTTATTAAGTACATAGTCCTTTTGATTATCTCTAGTGATTATACTTGCCTAACCAGACAAATGTCCAAATTATTTATGTTTTATGAAATATGAAAGGAAATTATGTATTTTAATTTTCAAAGAAATTTTCCTAAAATGAATTTATTAAATCTTGCATTCATATTTTTAAATTTATGTGAGCAAACACAATTTTAACATCATTTTTCAAGATGTTTAAAATATATAGGTTTTATAAAAAGGATAAATGCTCATGAACTAACAAGTAACCACTTGATAATTCATGTTAATCATGTTATTTAAAATTAAGGATGTGACAAAATATAAAAACAAAAAAGAATGAAGCCTTAGGACTAGTCGGGCCATGGGTTTCAAGCTAAGTAAGAGGCTCGAACCTTAACTAAACAGTCAACTGGTCACTTACACCAACTGACCAATCACCTTTGGAAGTCTATAAATACAGAGCCCTCTTAGTGAAAATTCATAATCCTATTCTCATTTGAAAAGCTCCAAAAAAGTGTTGCTCAGTAAATTAGGATTTTAGTTTGTGCTCTTCAAAGATGTGAGCTTAAAGTTTGCTCAATAGCCATAGGCCAAAGGCCAAAGTTTAGCCTTTAGGAAAAAACTTTGAGGTGTAGGTTTTGGGTTTAGGAGAACACTTTCTTCCTAAGGTGAGTTATGATTTTTGCTAGTTTTAAATCTCCCCTATATGATAAAAACTACACAAACACAGAGATATATTTTGTATTGTTTTCAAATAGTAAAAAATGTATTTCTATTTGTCATATGTTGAAATAACTTAAAGGGCTAATATCTAAATAAAGCATATGGTGTAATTATGAAAGTATAATGTATGATAAAGATATGGATGTAGAAGTTATATGCGAAGATTTATGCTTAACTATGCATAAAAAGATAGGCTAAAGGAGAATTTCTAAATGGGTGTATAATATTAGACATAACTATGTAATAGATATGCAAATTGCGTATAATAAATTGTGAATGATATGATAAGAGACAATTGTAGGTTTATATGTGTTTTCTTGTGATGTAATTGCTTTTAATTTAAGGGTTGGGATTAGTTAGGTGTACCTAGTAAATGACTATGCTATAAGAAGTTAGAAAGGATGTTGGTATGTCTATGATATAGCTTTAAGCTATACTATAAATGCTATAGCATAGCTTTGGGCTATGTAACAAAGAACAATTTAGTTTATACATTTGTAACACCCCTACTAAGTTAGAATGGACTAAGCTTGACAGTAGACCAAATGGGTCAGTAGGAAGGCAGGAGGTCGATCTCGAGAATAGGATCAATCGGTTAATCTTAGGTTGAACAAAATTCTTTTCATATCAAAATTTTAGAAATGCAATCCTACATTGGATAGAAGCTCTCTAATGGCCAAAATGATGCTAGAGGAAGTTTTTGACAATATATCAGGCTTAGAAACTTAAGCAAGGTAATTTGATTAATCAAAATTATGTTATGAGATATTCTTATCTTATAAGAACTTAGAAAATTGGTTTTAATTGGTATGCTTTGCCTATGTGAGGTTTACATCATTTTTCAGTTAAGTTAGACTATCCAAATGTCCATGCATGGAATTTACAATTTCCACATCAGGTTAGTGGGGATTTTTACCTTGACTCGCTCTATTTTTCATATAAAGATACATATCAACATGATGTTTTCAAAATTCCCAAATGCTTTCTATGTGTTAGGAAATATGAATAAAGCTAAACAAAAGATAATGAATTAGGAATGGTCTTAAGGACATATGTGATATGTGATTATGTGACATTATGAATATAAAATGTATGTGAACACATGTGTTGAGCTAGTTTAGGGTTGGATCTAGAAACTAGTAAGATATTTTAGAAATTCTAACTTTTCACATTTATGAATTAACATATGAACTAGAAAAAATTAGAAAGAAATATATGTAGGTTAAAAATCAATGATGATAATAAATAAGATAGAGATAAAATTCTAAGGAGTAAAGGATTGATGATAGGCTAAGTATAGATTAGACAAATAAATTTAGAAAATGAAGAAAGGTAAATGTATAAAGAAAGTTAAGGTTAGACAATTCTTTAGACAAAGATGCTTATGTTTTTTACTAGTTTATGTAAACAATGGGAACCTATATATATTAAGGAAATGACTCAATTAGATTCAATTTATGACCTTGATAGGTTACCACTTTGAAGCAAGTAAGTTGGTGGCACATGTAATTAAGTATAGTGTAGGAGGCCATAATAGTTATACAAAATGTCATTAGGGGTATTAAATAATTTTTGATATGGTCATTGATACTTACTTACATTGCTCTCCCCTTGTATTACTGAACTAGTGTATGTATAAATGTATAATAGTTTTACTTTATAGGGTAGGATGGTAATAAAAAAAATATAATTCATATGTGCCCATGCCAAGCATGAGAGGTCTTATTGTTTGTTACTAGATGTAGCCACTATTTATAATGTTAAACTACCTCCCTGTCTTGGTATTTGTGAAACAAATTATCAAAATGAATTTAGAAAAAGAATTAACTAGATGCATTGCATGATAAATGGTTTTAGATAAACGATAGCACCATGTTATGACATAAAAGGTTTTAATGTCTTAGAATGACTAAGGGATGCCAGATATACTCAATTACATTATATTATAATTATTAATTATCAAATATTATTTAATAAAGAAAAAGTAAACTGTTTAACATTGACAAACCAATATCAGATAGTATGATTCAGAAGGAATGATATTGTACTATTGTAATATGTGCATGGAAATATGTATAATATGCATATGAAAAAGCTATGACAATTGCTATGTGCATGACAATGTGAATTATATGTATATTATATATACAACCAAAAAGTTTTCCACCCAAAGTCGAGGTTAGGCTTTCTACTTACTAAATTCTTAGGTTGTACTCACTTCTTTAATTTTAAACATGCAAATGTCACAAGTAGATGCTCGATCTTGTTTAACGGAAACTTATGAATCATGTGATAAATCACGTACATGGTTTTTGATTACACTTTAGTGATTTTAGTTGCCTAGGTAGATAGATCTGACTTATGTTTCATGTTCCAAAAAAGTTATGTTTTCTACTTTAAGAAAAAATATATTTAAATGAAGTTTTCAGATTCAGATTAAACTTGCATATCATATTTTAAATGCACACAATCATATTTATTGTTCTATTTTTATGGTTTTCAAAGGATAAAGGTTTTATGAAAAGATAAAAGGTTCAAGGTTCTCAGGTCACCACTTAGTAATTCGAGTTAGTCATATGCCCAATTTTGGGGATACAACAACATCAAATGTCACAGTATGATTACAGGTTATTCACCTTTGGTATTCCCACCAAAATATGTATGTATGTTTAGTTATATGTATAATGGTAGATATGAAGATTGATTATGATTATAATGATATGAAATGATACGTTGGAATGATCTTGGATATAAAAAATGTGATTTTCAAGGCATGACTTAGCTTTAAGGATACATGTATATATAAATATATAAACATTTTTATACCTAATATATGTATAACTTAAAATGTTTTCCACCTATAGGTTTAGGGGTGGAAATTCCTTTCACCGAGTACTCAAGTTGTACTCACCTCTCATTTATCATTTTAGATCTACATACTCTAGCTTTCCCTGCTGCTACAAGGTATCCACCTACTTTTGATTGAGGTTGGATTTCAGTATATAGATAGAAATTATATATGATACCAATGTGCCAAGCCAAGTCAATCCATTTTGTACATTTTGGGATTCTAGAGTCAAATTTATTTTTGAAACATTTTATTTACATTATTTTATGTTTTAATATTCACATAACACATTATAGTATATTTGTGATTTTGGGATTTCTAGAAGTTAATTTATAAATATTTTTAGTTAAACTTTATTATATATTTTTAAAAATGCATGGAAGTCATGTGTTCTTGAGTCACCACTTAGGTAATCCAAGCCAGTCCCATTCTCACTTTCAGAGATGTAACAAATAGTAGTGGAAAAGACATGCAAAAAAAATTTATTGCAAAAACACTCTCTTCTAACAAAATTAAAATGTTTAGAAATTAAGAGAAACATAAATAATGAAAATAAATAGAAAAGAAAGGAAAAAAAAGGAAACAATACAAGAGTTACCTTTGGTCAACAATAATGACAGAAAGATATTAATGGATTTTTTTGAAAAAAAATAATTTATAGTGAAACTATAAGTAAAATAACCTTTCAATTCTAATCTGACAGTTCATTCTCTTTAAAGGATACAATATATACAAGCAAAATCTGTACAATTGGGTCTCAAAGATAAGTTTTCAAATGAATCTTTTGAAATAGAAAACTATAAAGGAAATTCTAAGAAAAAAAATGATCAAAACCTGATGTACTTGTGTTCTTTAAGCTAACAAAGCAACCGGAGACATAGAAAAGAAAGGTTAAGAGAACAAAAACAAAAGATAGGGTCTAAGTTTTACCTTAAAATTTTTTCTTATTATAATAAATCAATTTTTGCATCAAAATTTAAAATTGTTACAAGTTTTTTTATAATTATGCATCAAATGATTTCATTTGTTGCAAAATAAAAATGATTTTGCAACACTAATAAGCTTTTATTACGAAAAAATATATGATTATGTGATAATAATTAATTAATGCTAAAATTGTATTTTCTCTCACATTTTGTAGCAAAAAAAATTATTTCAAATAACACAAATTTTGTAACAAAAATAAACTTTTGTTGCAAAAAAATTAGTTTTCTTATAGTGTACGAAGGACACAAGTGTTTTACCAAAAGCTTTGGGTATTCATAAAGCTACTTTTGAATCAGATAATCAAATATTAATTACAACCTACAAATAAAAACACAAATCTAGGTTGGTGAATGCAATTGTGCATGATATCAAAGTTATATCTTCTATATAGCAATATTAGAATTTTATGTGGATTCTTAGAAAATATAATACAATCATTCATTAACTTACTAATACTTGTCTCAAGGGATCTCTTCCTCCTTTGTGGGTGTCAAATCCACCCCTTCTCAAGGCTCTTTTACCTTTAGATAGTTTGAACCTTTAGTTTTCTTTACATTATTGGTTGTTTTTGTTTTTCCTTTATACATTTGGTGTTTGTCTTTCTTGTTAACTTATGCATATTTTTGTTAGTTCTTGTTATTCAAACTTCTATTCTTTTGTCTACCTAGTTCTTTTGTTGTATATGCTTCTATTCTTTTGGCTACCATTTTTTTTTATTGTAGGCTATTTTTTTAGTTGAATATATCAAGCTTGGGTGCTTGGTTGCTGTTAGCCTCTTGGGTTGAGAGTTATTTCTTATGGTGGGTGCTATTGCTTTAGTTGGGAGGAAGCTTTTGCTATGCAAATCAATTTTTGTTTACGTGATTAACATAAATCATTAGATGGTGACTAGCAAATCTAAGAGTATTTTCTTTTTACCAGACATTTTTATTTTGAAAATCATGAAAATAATGTTGAAAATATGATTGCAAGCATTTAATTTAAAATCTATGATATGCAATATTTTAACAATTTTTTTTTCATAAAATATTTCTTTAAATTTTGAAAATAAATTGAATCTTTTCATAAATCATAAAACATCAAATCTTAAGACCTTTATCAAGTTGAGTGGACACAATCATAAAATGTAACCAAAAAGACCACGTATTTAAATCATGCACATATAAGATGAGGAGTCTCCTCTAACTAAGATATTTCTCAAGAACTCCAATAACCTAAATTATTAATGGAATGGGTGAATATAGTCCAAGTACTTAGCAAGTATAAAATTCTCCACCTAACTTTGGGTTAGAATCATTTTGGTCATACAATCATATATAATATGTATCATAAAATATTACATATTAACATATATGTATAATCATTCATGTGCATATTTAATTCTTTTATCTTTAACTTACTAATCTTGCTTAACATTCCTCTACATGCTCATTCACAATAATCTATCTTATAGTTTAAGGTATAACCAATTTGAACAAAGCCTATCACAAGGTAACGAGAAATGGAACTATAAGGTCAACCAAACGGTACAAAGAAAAATGACTATTATAATAGTCAGTTGTGGGATTCACAGATCAACCATGTCATATACTAAAAAAAAGGATATTTCAATGGCTAGCATGCATGCATTTAGGGTTAGATTGATTAGCCAATTTTATAAGATACAACAATCAACATTTCTTTTACACATTGATACTATGCAAGTCAGGAGGTGAAGAGCAACGATTTGTATGTTCCTAATGATATACGGTTTAGTTGTATGCCCCCAATGACATAATGTACATATGTGCTTTCATACACCACACATGTTTCATGTGTGACTAGCCTACACGATCTAATGATATAAAATCATCATGTTCATCTCTTAGTACACAAAGGTGTTCCCCATACTTTGTATTAGTTCACAAACAGAATCATGTTTTTAACATTCTTTTCTATTTTATGGATTTCTTAGAGGAAATAATAATCTCTACCTAACTTGTCTCATTTGGCTTGTTCATCCTATTGTTCCTATTGGAAATCATCTTTTATATCATAATCCTAAATGTACAAGAGAGTTTTGAGAAAAACTATGGCAAAATCAACTTATGCACAATTAAACTTCTAAAGAGAAAATACCTATACCATAAAATGTTATTTTATATATGAATGATATGATATAATGAAAATTAATAAAGTTTTTAAAAGGTAAAAGATTTATAAAATATATGAAATTTATGAAAATTATATTTTCACGTAAAAACTCATGAAAATCTTAAAAGTATAAATTTGATGCAATTTGATGTAAAATTATTATTCATAACAATTCTTGAATTCATTTAATCATGGAAACTTGGAAACATGAACTTGTGAGATCATAAAACATGATAATATGCATAGTCAAATTTCTAGGAACATGTGACTAGTACATGATCCTATTTCTATGCTAAGCCATAGGCTAAGTCTTCCTATGCACACATCTAGTAAATCAAACATAGCATATAGTTCAATCAACACACATACATCCTAATTTCTTATCTATCCTAAGCACCTGTTTATTCTCATTTGACCATTCATACTTTCTAATATTACATGTAACATTTTCATATTCGAGTTCTATCCTAATTCTATTCATAATCATGACATGTTTGTAATCATTCTAACATTCTTTTCATAATATTTATTCTTTAAATTTCTTCCTAGGCAATTTCTATTTACTTGGATCTAATTTCCCTATTCTCATCATATTAGAAAAATATTTAGACTAGTTAAAAATTATGATTTTACTTAAAGAAAAGGAAGGTAGAAAGGTGTAAACTTTCACTCACCTATTAGAAGGAATCTTCCTCTATATTCCTAATCTCCAATTCATAAGCCCTAAGCCTAAATCATAACATAGGCAACATCTCAAAACCTGTACAAAATTCACTAAACAAAACTTAGGAAATTGCAAATATGAGATAAGATGAACTTATATTGGCTTTCTGTTTGATCAATTTACTCTAGATTTGCAAAATTAGATCGGGGATGCATTAGGACCTTTTCCTAGCAAGGTTTTAGCTCTGAAAGGCCTTTTAATTACACTAGAATTTTGTTATCTCAAATCTCATACATTATAATTTTGTGTTATTTAACACTGGGTAGTTGATCAACCTAAGGATCTCGGGCAATTAATTCTATTGAACTAATTGACATATCGGTCCACCCTTAGGGTCAATTCATTGACCCTTAAGCTAACCCACTAAACCCATATCCAAGTCCAGTTAAGTTAACTCTAACAAATGTTATAGTTTTTGTAGGAATCTTGTGTTTTCCTCTAATGGATCTTAGTGTCAAAACTTGATTCCCAATGTTCATAATCAACTTGGATTCTATGAAGTCCCATATCAGTTAGATTTGAGACTTAATTGCGATATATATAAAGCACCAAGTTTAACTACTTAGATAACTCCAACCAGTCTTTTAGGCCACATGATTTAGGCTTAGTAATTTCCTTAAGCCAATTATGCTTAGGGCTTGACAAATGGTATAAGAGCACTCACTAGTTGAATGGTTCATTTGGTACAAATCTTGGGCCATGAGATTTGATGGGCCTAACGAGAACATTAGGCCATTCAAGTGGGGGGATTGTAAAGCCTCACAATGGTTAGATTTCAAATTTGATTATGATATAAAAGGCACCAAGTTTGATTGCTTAGACAACTTTGGCCAACTTTTTAGGCCATGTAGTTTAAGCCTAGCAGTTTTCTTGGGCCAACCAAGCTTGGAGCTTAACAGATCTTGTCTTATTATCATGCCTACCAACCTTTACTATCATACTTATCTTTTTTCTAGATCTAAGGTTAATTATTTAACTATTGTGTTGTATCACAATTAGGTTGCACATTAAATGCTTCTACTTTTATAAATATGACTTGTTATATTATTTTATTTCTTGCCTCAGGTGGTAGTCTGATCATCCATAAATCAAAAAACAAGATAACTTACAATATGGTTAGGTTTATATTTAATAAAGACATCTTACTAGCAAATCACACACAAAGATTTCATTCATCTTATATTGACTTGTAATTCGCATTCATAGGCTTGACACTATAATTGTATGCACCATAAAAGAATAAAAATCTATGATAACATACCTATCATTTGTTTCACATGGGCTTCCCTTTTAAGGTATTACAAACAAAACATACTATTTACTTAACCCATTTATATAATACCTAAGAGGATCATGGAGAAGATATGTCTATAATGATGTTGGGATGACTCAGAGGTCGAAGGCAAATGGGGCATACTCATCCTTGAGGAACACTAGGAAACTAGCTAACTTTATGGATATAATGTGGAATGGTAGGGTGATATGGCATTTCTTTGGGGAGAATACTTAAGTGTAACTGAACAACAACCTATACGAACCAAAGAAAGAGTTTTACTCTCTACACTATATGCTAGAAAAGTTCTCGTGGTTAGCCATAGTTACTCAGAAGCAATAATAGTTGTATCTATAGAATTGTTAAGATTGATAATGTGAATCTAATTGACTCAGTGAATTAAAACCTACTCAACCTTTAAGCTTACATAACACATACTACACACACACATATGTATACATGTCCATGCCTTCTTAATATCATTAGAGAGCAATATAACAATCAATATTGCAGAAATGAATCAGCAATATAGTAGAAATAATAATGCAATAATTAATATTGCAGAAACCAAAATTGTAGATTGTAGAAACCAGAATTGCAAAAATTGGAAATAATTATGCAGAAAAAGTAAAGATCAAGGACACAAATTTTTAAAGTGGTTTAACTTGAATTGAAACTACAATTCAAGTTTATTCCACTTAATCTTTCATCAACCAAAAGACCACTTCAATTAACAAAAAATATCAAGATTTAATTGGGCTCCTGAACTGCCAATTTTACAACAAGACTTCATAGGATTCTTGCTAACCTAGAAGATTTAAACAGGACTCTTCCAAACCTAAACACCCACAAGATTTAAAATAGGAATCTTGCCAACCTAGAAGACTTAAATTAGGCTCTTCCAAACCTAAAAACCAGATTTCTAACACCAGAAATCTAAAAGAAAATAATAAAGATAAAGGTAAGAATACAAAACCAAATTTGAGATGAAAATCTCAAACAGAACTAGGTGAATCTTTAACAAGAAAGCTTCAGGATTTTTGTATCAATCCAAATCAAAAATGTAGAGGTAAGAGAGATGAGAGAATAATTTTTCACACTTGAATAATGAAGAAAAATTGTGAATAACCACTTATACAGAAAAGGCAGTTAGGTTGTTTTAATTATTGTAACCATCTATAATAGAAAAATTAATTTTCAATTGCTGCATCAATTATAGTTTGTTATAACTAATGCATCTGTGTGGTAATTGAAGTGTAGTATGTTATTCACAAGCTTCGCGTCAATTACAACATCGAAGTAGCCATTTTTTCTAACTTTCGATAAAGCAATTTGTTCTTCATGCATCGATTATATCATCAATGTGTACATAAATCAGTATTTCATGCATCGATTCATGAAGTAAAAAATAGTTTTTTATAGCTTTCACATCAATGCATAAATTGATTCATGAAGTAAAAAATAGTTTTTTTGTAACTTTCTTCAAGTGGTTAAAAACTATCTCATTTTGAAAAAACATTTTAAGAAAAATAATTGGAGCTAAATTGTGAAAAATTCACTTACAAAATATCCTATAAAAATCAAAATAATATGCTGAATCTAATGTTGATCTTTTATAGAATCTTGATGAACTTTGAACCTGCAAACATTATAGCATATAATCATAATATGATATGATCAAATTGTTTTCATCATTAAAACAAAAGATAGTCTAGCTAGTTAGGCTAACAACAACCATAGTAGTAGTTCTTGGGAAGACTCAGATGTCTCTGGGCCACATATAACCATAACAACATTATATTCAACAAGACAATCATCATATAATATACAAATATATAAATATAGCAACCAACACATAAATTAACCTAAGGAAAAGTAAGAGTCACTCACTAGTTCTTAGGAGAAACTTTGAAAGATGAGACCATCTGAAACTCAAAAAAAAAAATTACTCAATTAATATTTGAAAAATCCAAGAAAATCATTTACTCATCATTTCTTGAAATTTCTTCCATAGATCATCTTAAAAATATAAGGAGAAGGCTTAGGGAATATTGGGATTTCAAAAACCTATCTTGGCCCATGAACCTCCTAATGGTCGAACCTCTCTTGGATATTCTATCTTCGATTTTTTTTCTTCAAAACTTAAAATAAAGAGAAGATGATGAAAGAGAGAGTAAGAGAAACATCATACCAAATTTTGGTAGTGACTGGAGCCTTGTATCCTAGTAGATTTAGGGGAAAAAATGAAGAGAAGCTTAAGGTGCTTCAATGGAAGTTAATAAAGAGATGGAGAAGATGATAAAAATGAAGAAATTCTCCCTTTCTCTCTGTTTATGACCATTTGGCCTTGACTTACCCAATAGGCGAAGGCCACTCTTGTAGTTTTGCCCTTAGAGATATTTTTGTAGCTTTACGTTCAAATTTATCTAAGAGGATATTTTGATAATTATTACAAGGAGTATACTAGTCTTTTTTCTTTTAATATTATCCAAAGGAATCTTTAAAAGAAATTTAATTTTTTTATAATTATCATAAAATAATATTAAAATATTTTATTCCATCCTTATTAAGATTTAATTAGTTCCTGTACTTTGAATTGTCCATCTTTTGAGCAAACAAAGCAAATAGAGTCAAATTGATGCCAAATTTTACAAGATCATGACCTCACAATCTACTTCATGAAAAAATCAATTCGACTATTTTTAGAGGTCCTAAACTAGGTCAAATATTAAGCTAAACTTTTCTAACTTTAGATTTTCTTTTTGTGAAATGCATGGCCTTTCGTGTTGGTTCTAATGTTTCACTTTGCCTTTATTGCTAATTTAAGCTTCCTCTGTAACTTTTAGACTCATCCCAAATTTACCAGGTGAAAAAATACCATCCCATGCAATGATCTAATTCTGCATCTTTTACTCTTTTGACACAATGGATTCCACTATAGGATTTTATCCAAGAATTGAGTGTGACATTCAATTTCCATTATTGTATCTATGCAATAAAAAAATTGCAAAAATTAAAAGTTGAGTGGAAATTTTAACCACTTAAAGTTTAGAGGCTTTATACATTGCACATAACCCCCTAAAAAATAGAAATGTGTAAATGACATACCAAAACTTTATAAATCGTGCATTTAATCCCTTGTGTTAACTTTTTGCTCACTAAACTTGTCAGCTCATATGCTAATTATATGAATAATCAATACTACAAAATAGATATTCATCTTTTAAGAAATCGGCTACAATAAAACATTTTTATTGGTAGATATTTTCAACTTCTAGAATTGAAGTTTCAACATCTACAAATGAGAAATTTTGGATGAAAATATGTTGGCCTACGGCTCTAAAATTCAAAAATGATAGATTTGAATGTTAGAAATGCATTTCCTTGTATTAATTAGTCATTAATGGAGAAATAACTTATTTTATTAACTTTAGCAGAGAAAAGGGATTAAGTGCACAAGTTATGAAGTTTAAGGGACCTATTTACACATTTTCTTAGTTTAGAAAGTTATATGCACATCACGAATAATTTAATAGACTTTTTATGTAATTTTCCCTTTTATTTTTAAAAGAAAAATACACTTTATCTACTTGTGATATAATTCTAATTTCAATTCAACTACATGTGGTTTAAAGTGTCAAAAAGGGATAATATATGATTTACAGTATCTTTATCCACCTGTGTTTATTTTTATCCAAATTTATTAAATTTTATCACATATCAATTATGTGCTTTGTAATTAAATTTAATTTGATCATAACTATACTTCGTCATTCACAATTTCAACTTTTATTTAAATTCAAAACCTTAAAAGAAAATTTATTTTTGATTCTTAAGACATTGGATTTAGCAAAAAAAAGAAAATTGGAAATAATAGATGAAATAAAATTCATTATATTTGAAGGGTTAGAATTGGCTGTTCCTGTTGCCGCAACACTTTCCATCTCTATGGGTGTCAACTACACGGGAACATTACCTTTTGGCGGGACAACTCCTCCCGCAATTATTTAAGTTAGACAAGTAGACAATTGGGCAGGAAGCCGTGGATGATCGGTGCAGGCAGATGTGGTAAGAGTAGCCCACAAGACCCTCATTTCTCGAAACAATGCTGACTGGCAGAGAAAGCTTGGTTCGATTAATCGGAAAACGGAGACGGTTCCTTCCCAATCGCCACTCTCTCTTATCTACCCCATTACAGGCAAACATTTTTTTTTTCCTCTTTTATCGCATGTATTTTTTTTAATGTTTATTTTGCATTTGATTAAGTTCACTCAGATAAATAACCCAATCGTTCTTTAGGTATCGTATACATGTGATGTTAATTGTATTGGGTGCGAGGAATTGTTAAGTTGTTCGTGCGTATGTTCACCATGTGTTTGAAACTTTTTCTCAGTGATGAATCATAGGTTTTACGAAGAGTAATTTTTTTTTTTTTTCAATAGGAACTGCAATTCTTAGGTGCTCGTGAAGTAGAAACATCATTGTACTCTAACAATAGACACCTGATAATTGATATTACATTTTCTGATATGGGTCCATTATACATAAATGGTCAGAGTATTCCATACAAACATTCTGATTTATGCATATTATTTAGTAAAATACGGAAAGAGAACATTCATTTTGACCAAAATCCTTAATTCTAGCTGCATACTTCAGCTTCTGAATAGCTTCTTGCATCAGAAATAGCTTTTGATGTTGGAACTTTAAGTTGTATTGCAATAAATTCATGAGATCACCAAATAATAAAACTTGTCAGACCATAGGAAAAGGCATGCTTTGTTTTGTTTTGTTTTGTTTTTTTTTTTGTCAGCCCATGGTAACACCTGAGTTTTATACATCACATCATCATCACCAGGCTCCTCAGGTGGATTCGATTATCTAATCACTGATGTGGATATTTGTTTGTTTTCAGAGCTCTTTGAATCTCTGTGCCGATATTGATGGCAGAATTTGCTTGGAAAAGGCTGTGGAAGAGCCGTTAGTAGCTGAATTCAACCAATTCAAACCTGAAGTAGATAAGCCTGTGATTGGTACTTCTCATGTTAATGAGGCAGCATGCCCAGTTTGTGGCACTAAGATTCCTGGAGGAGACTATGAGATCAACACTCATCTAGGTATGTGATATATAATTTATTTATCTTTTCTATTAGTATCTGAGTCCATGCTTGTGCAGTTGGTAAATGAAACTAGCAATGTGAACCACAACCTCATGTTTTTTTTATCCTTTTGTATTTTTCATTTATAATGCAAGGTGAAGAAATTACTATAGAGAACCTATATTGCCCTAAGGTGATAATCTTGACTCAAGAAATTTCCTGTTTGTTATCAACCCAGTGATTATTTTGGCAGAAACTTTCCTAAATAAACTGTCTACTATGTGTATGCTTACTTTTTAATGACAGTTATGCACTATAAATTTGTCAATGTGAATAATAACTTTGCATTCTATGGGTGAGCTTAGCGAAGAGCACTGGTTGTCATGTTGCATGGAATGAATATTTCCACAGATTTGCAGTCACAGTACTGTACTATTTTCACCTCTTGTTTTGAGGATGTTCTCATGTATTAGTAGTTTCATACATGCATCTCTTTGTACATGAGCAAACTTATAATTTGGTTTTTTATATCTTTTTCTATTTCGCCCCATCTTTCCTCCCTCTAGTAGCTGCTAAAGGCCCAAAGGGTCTTCAGGAGTATAGGTGGCACTGAATGATAGGCTTCCCATTTTTCGCTGGAAAATTTTTTTAGGGTATTCACCTTTGTTTTATTAAAAGAGCCTTCAAATAATTTTCAGTTGTGTTCACATTGCTGACTTAAGTTTTGGGATCAAGGCTTGTTTATGTTGTTCCTTTTTTCGTATTTCCCAGTGTGGACCGATGAGTTGTGGGGTGCAGGTACAACATGATGCTGATATAGAAACGTGTCAATTATAAAAATTGTAGGACATGGCATGCTAGGGATATTGTGATCAAGATTGTTAGTAAAATATAATGGTGTTTATTTTAGGAAAAGTAAACGTGCACTTTGATATAATATTCTACTATAACAAGGAAAAAAAAACATGCACACGGGTAAATTGATAATGAGCAAATTGATGCCTATCCTATATTCTGGTCAAGGTCTTATAGTGATATAGTAGATTTAACTAATTGATTCTTATTGGGAATATAGGCTCGTAATACTCTTATTCAGGTTAAGCAAGGGGCTTATCCATGGAAAATCTTAGTCCACTAAGAAGATTCACTTATAATATGACATACCTTTTTTGGTACCTCCAACTATCCAATTTAATTTTTTAATAATTCAATCTTAAACTTATCAGAATTTTCCATTCACTAAAACTGCAAGTTTAAAGAAGTATTTTGATCTTTCATGATTTGGGTTTGGAATCACCGTTGATGAGTCACTGAATTTCATAATTTATCTTTTTTTCATCCATATTTCTTTTGAATCGCCCCTCTTGAATGTTAATGATCTCAACTCAACTCAGTCTATGGTTTCAGATGTATGTCTATCTCGAGGAACCAAAAGGAAACTAACACAACGAACCCTACTTCAGTTAAACTTCAGCCCCATATCAAAAGTGCAAATTATTTCTGGTGACTCAATCAAGTCAAATAATGTTCTGGTCGACAGAGATCCTGATTACGGTAGTCTCAGTAATGCATTATTTATGTTTCCTGCTGAGAATGAAAATGAGAAGAATGAGCCTGGAATAATTGAAAAGTTGGATAGTAATCATAGGATTAGTTGTATGATCAGTAGCTTCTCTAAGCCCTTGAAGAATGAGATGCCTATACAGAAGGTGACTGAATCTACGGTCAACATATTTGAGGCGACACTTGAAACTTTTATTGTTGGACGTAAATATGCTGATCAAAAGGAGATCCATCCTGGTGCTACCATTTCTCTTTTGAGAGACCCTCATAATGCTAGAGATCCCAATGCCATCAAGGTTCATTTGTTTCTGGATCAGTAAGTGAGTATTTATCTTTTGTATATCACTCACAAGCACTGAGTACTCAGCTTGGTTCAGGTTGTCTCTGCGGAATGCGATTGCCGTGAATCTTTAGGTTTTCTCCCTCGCGAACTAGCACAACATCTATCTTCTCTAATTGACAAGTATGGCCTCAGGTTTAAGGTAATAATTCTTGGATGTGCCCTTATTGCTTTTGCCTTTGCATGGTTATGTGTTCTCTTTTTACATTTTGATATAGATATTAGAAAGAGTTTGGAATGTTCATTAGGTGTTATCCTAGTTTGTAACTGCTGCCTATCTATTTTTAAATTGCCCATCAGCCACTGGCTGTTTGATGTAGACTAGTTTAAGTCATCTGGTGAAATCTTATGTATGCCTTAAGAGTTTAACTGAATTTTTATTGATTAGCTGTAGAACCTGCCAGGAGGAAGTTCAACCTATCTTAGTGGCATTTGCTATATATGCTATCAATGCACAAGATTTGTCTTTCTACTCTCAACTGTGCATTATTAATTAGTACTCAAAAAACATAATGGCTAAGTCTACAATGCATCCTCCGTCAGAAGCTTGCTTTGCTCTAACTAGAAATTTGTATAAAGGAAAAAAAGGGGGAAAGGAAAGGAAGTTTGTGTAGCAATTGATATTCAGCTGCAGAGAATCTGTTCTGATTGCGGTGTAACCTTAGTATGATCCGTATCCTTTTAGGTTGATCTTTAGTTGTGAAGTGTAAGTTTGGGAACATGCAAGGAGGGCTGTCTCTTTTAGTAAATAAATTTCTCAAACAACAAAAATTTAGGCCTTATCCCATTAGAGAGGGGTATCTGGCCCTAAACCTTCATATAGAACAAAAATATATGAGATCATAATTCTTGAATTGATAAGTGGTCTGATTAATATTTGATCTGATAAATGAGTAGTAACCTATCGGATTCTTGTCCTCATTAGCTGGCACTGTGGAACTTGTTTCAGGGACATGTGACATCCATTCCAAAGCATTCTTTTGATGTTGCTCCTATTCAGATTGCTTGTCAGAAAACATCAGATGGGGAAAGTAATTTTAAAGATGATGTGATTTTTAAATGTTCATGGGAAAATGTTCTGCGTGTAGTTGAATCTGCAAGAAACCATCCACCTTCTGCCAAGTATCAACTAAACTTTTGTATTATGTTGGAAGAGGTGTTAAGAAATAATGTTCACCTTTTAACAGAGGATGAAACAAATTTTATGGGTATTGACATTAATACATGTGATTTATATATTTCTTAAGTAATTTTTTTTCTAAATGGTTTGAACTATTTCTTATCCACTAACAGAATCATTCACGACACTCTTGGATGACTGTCAGAGGCTTTTTATCCGGCTGTATACGAGAAAAGGTTATTCTAACATGCTCATTTTTAATTGTTATGTTTGATGTCCCAGTACTTTACTTGAATTTATGGTTGGCATGTCCTTTCTAACAATTTATATTGATTGATAAAAGAAGAAATTGTGATTAGAAAGGTGTAGGAAACTTGGATAATGCAGTTTTGTGTAATCCAAGTTCCAACCATGTGTGTGTGTGGCAGCTGTGTTCTAATTGCAACCATGATGTTGGTGCTAGTTCCATGGTGTATTCCAACCAGTGGTGTTGGTTGTAAATGGGACAAGCTAGGAGAAGTTGAGGGAGCAGCACAAGGTTGGCTAAAGACTTATGGGTGCTGTGTCAATTAAGTAGAGGAGAACAACCAGGAGAAGGCTGTGGAAGCAACTTAGGGATATCTGGTTATAGACTTCTGTACTTGTGTTTGCTGGGGTGTGGTTTACGTTTGTGGAGTTTGAAGCAAGGGAAGGTGCTTGCAATGTTGTTGCTCTTTGCAAGTTGTATATGAAGTAGAGTCCATCAAGTTGTTTTCTTATTCATTATGTTTAATTAGGTTATTGTATTGAATTTTAATTTTATAAGTTTGATTTATGCAATAAGTTTAATCTTACATAAGCTTTGGTTTGAGGGAAGGGTTTAGAGTAATGTTAAGTAATTAGAAAAGTGTTGTGAGTTTACTTGTAGTTCACACAAAGTACAAGGTACAAGAGTCATTGTGGGTCGAAGTACCTCTATATAAACAGAGGATTAGGGTTAAGTATGAAGTAAGCATCTATTTATCATTAAACAATATTTGTTTTCTTTCAGTTAACTATAGGTTTTGCTAGTAGGAAGGTTTTAAGGAGTTCTGGAAGCATGATCTTTTTGCTGGCTTGTGGTGTGCAAAAATTTTCTTCTGTCATATCTTTTATGCGATGGAGTTGGTTTTTTTATTTTTTGCTTCCATGTGGCTGTCAGCTCTTGGTTTTTATAAGGGGTTTCTCTTATGGATTTGCAGAGAAATTGGAAAGCTATCATGAGTTAGAGCTTCTAGTTTTTTTTTTTTTTCTTTGTTTACTCTTCTCTTCAGGAGGATTTCTTGTCCTCCCTTTTTGTGTTTATTTTCTCTTTCTTAATAATTTTTTTTTCTAAAAAAAATATTTGTTTTCTTTCTTCAAATATCTCTAGCTTCTCTCTGATCCTTTTTCCACTATTTATCTGGAACTGAAATAGATGTAAACAATAAAAGAGGCATGATCGAAACACAAATCTTAGTAAGCGTAATTGTGAGGCATCATTTACACTATAATACTGACATGCTCACATATTCCCTATTCCATTTTATTTTAATTTTGTGACTTGTCTAGTGGAAATATCTTTTCTTTCATTTTCCATTCTAATTGCACTACTGGTAATCTGATGAACTCTCTCAATCAACTCACCCAATTCACTCACAGTAAATGCAGACAGAAAACACACTAAGCACACAATTACGTAAGAGA
>JANHAO010006214.1:0-21612 GCA_026873985.1 Saraca asoca
CCTAGTTGTGTATGGAGTTTTTAACATTTGTTGTAATATCATTGTTTGATTCTTTTCAGATTGGTGTGGACAAAAGGATCACAGGAATGTCACATTGATTTTTTAGAGCAGTTTCCTCCCTCCAAGCTGAAGCTACTAATGTTTCATTTTTGATTTTTTTACTCAATAATTTTCTTCATTTTAGTAATCTGTGTCTTGGTAGGAAGACCAAAATTACAAAACTATTGTCTTTGCAAAGTAGTAGGCATTTTATTTGTGTATCAGTGAACATGAAATTGAGAATCTTAAATTTGTAGACAAAAATGCAAGTGATTTTATTTGCTATGTGGTAAACAGGTAACTGTGTTCCAAAAAAAAAATAAATGGACTGGTCTGATCTATGGACGGGCTGGACCGGGCCGGTAGTTCATGGGCCCATGTTGATACGGGCCAAAATGGTCCAGGTCCATTTAGGCCCGGTCTGGTCGTTTAACACCCCTAGCTTTGGGATAGGGCCCGTTCGACCAATTCTTGGCCTAGTCAAATGGTCATAACCCTGAATGATTTTTAGACTACTACTTTTAAGTGACCTACTCATTATGGACCATTGTAGATCACCTTATCAGATCTGGAGCCAATCAGTTGTCTTTTGGGCTAGCCAATTGGTCTTAGCCCAAGACATGTGTAACACTATAGTACATAGAATAAGCCAATAATAAACTTGTTAAATTATGTCTTAAAAACATATAATTTTTTTCTACTCTAACTTATGTTTAGTTTGATAAAAAAAATATTCTAAGTATGTGTATTATATGTTGTGCCAAAACATATTTTTTCTCTTTTTCTCTTCTTTTTCTTTTTCTTTTTCCTTTTTATTTTTTTCCTTTTTTCCTTTATCTTCTATGTTAACCAATCGTAGACTAGTTTCTATTCCTTCTTTGTTTTTTTTTTTTGTGATTGAGCTTCCCTGTGTAGCCCGACATCTCTGATTCCTCCAGTTTCTTCTTCTTTTCTTTCTTCCTCCTATCCTCCCTGATTATGCTCAATTCTGTGATGGTTTGTCTCTACTTTTCAAGCTCAAGCTACTGCCAATCTACTTCATGCTCTTCGATCAACATAGGCCATTGGTTCATCGTTTCAGGCTATTGCTTCCTCGTCTGATCTACTCCCAATCCTTCTTCGTCTCCAGTCTGCTTTGTTACCTTTGCTCCTTCTCGAGACAACCTACGTAGTAGCTTGCACAAGGAACTTTCTGGTCCACCAACATCCGACTACATCATGGCAAACTACGTGATAGTTGATGCTATAGAAAAAAGTGGCATCACCCTTTTTGCTATTCGCCTATCGACCTCCCCTCTTATAGATGTGGTTTTGCCACTGACTTGATCGCCAATAGCTATCGTGTCATCCACTCATTTGGCTTATATGTAGAGCCTTGTCTTTACGTGCTGAAAGTCGTAGATTAGATAAAGAAGGAATTTGCATAGGAGTGACTATTTGAGTGGGGTCTAGGATTTTTAGAGTGTTAAATCTTTAGGCTATTAAAAATAGTAATTTTCATAATTGTCTTATAGGAAGTGTGTCGCTGAAACTGTATGCTTTCTCCCTGATCCAACCCTATCGCTGGGAATGCGAATAAAAATAAATTAGAATTAGTGGATTTGTTAAATAGGTTAAGTTGCAGGACTTTCCTGTATTAATTGGAAATAGCAATCAAATTGTAGTTGGACTTCTCTATAAAATAAAATAAATAATAAAAGTCTACAAATATAGACAAATAATTGAAGGTATGATCATTGATCTTAAAAGTGGGCCGAGAGAGTTAACATTTTGAGTATTTGCAAATTTAAGCACTTTGGGATCAATCTTTAATGCTATTTTTTTTTCGTAGGCTATTGTTTTGGCAAAAATTAGGAGAGTAACACTTTGTTGAAGTTCATCCTCAAGGAAGAGGATCTTTAATGCTATTTTTTTTGGTACGCTATTGTTTTCAAAATTATTACTATGTGATAGATCTATATATATATATATATATATATATGAACATGAAGCATCATAGTTGAACTAGTGACTGTATTATTTTTCTATATTGGATTTCTGAAATTATTGAACTATATGTTGCATGGAATGAATGACAATGTCATTAGATTTGTCAGGTCCCTTTAAAAGTGGCTAAAAAATTAAAATGCGGAATTTAAATTGGATCTTGCCCTTTTCCCATTGAGGAATTTACATACACCTTTTAAAAACTTATTTGAAAGGATTTAACAAAAATTTTAGTGCAAGCAAATTTGTTTAAGATTAATATGAATTAGCTCAAAAAATGAATCAGTAATGTAGCAGAAATAATGATGTAGTAAATAACATTGCAAAAACTAGAATTGCAGATTGCTGAAACTAGAATTGTGCAGTAATGTGAAATGTAGGAGACACTGATTTTTAAAGTGGTTTAACTTGAATTGAAATTGCAATTCAGGTTTACTCCACTTGATCTTTCAACAACCGAAAGACCTCTTCAATTAATAAAAAAAATCATTAGGATTATTACACTCCTGAACTGCTAACTTCACAATACAGACACAAGAAATTAACAGCCTTCTTGCTAACCTAGAAGAATTGGGACAGACTCTTCTAAAGCTAAACCACAAGAATTAAACACGGATCTTGCTAAACTAGAAGAATTGCAACAAGGCTCTTCCAAACCTAGAAATCAAATTTCTAACACAAGAAATCTAAAACAAAAAAATAGAGATAAGATGAAAATACAAAACTAGAATTTGAGGTGAAAATCTCAAACAAAACTATATGAATTTCTTCAATTGAGCTCCAAGATCTTTGAATCAGTGAAAACCAGAAAGATAGAGGTAGAAGAGATGATAGAAAGATTTTTCGCACTTGAATATGAAGAAAATTAGTGAAAGAATGCTTATATAGAAAGAAGGTTGGGCAGTTGTAATTGTCATAACCATTTGTAACAGAAAGAACTAATTTTTTGTTGTTGCATCAATGTGGAATCGATGTAAGTATGTTATATAACTAATACATCAATTCAACATCGATTCAAGAAGTTTTCCTAACCTTTGGTAAAGCAATTTTTCAAATTTCTTCTTTATACATTGATGTCACATTGATTCAGCATCGATGCATACATCAATTCATGAAGTAAAAAACAATTTTTCATGGCTTCTGCATCAATGCATAAACAATCTTTTTATAGATTTATTTTTTTTTTGGCTTTCTTCAAGCGGCGTAAAAACTACCTCATTTTGAAAATCATTTTGAGAAAAATAATTGGAGCTAAATTGTGAAAAATTTACTTACAAAAGATCCTATAAGAATCAAATAAAATCCTAATACTAATGTAGATCTCTTGATCAACCTTTGATGAACTTTGAACCCACACATACTCAACAAATAATTGAAGCTCATAAACATAATATGATATGATCAAAATTGTTTTCTTCATCAAAATAAAAGATAGTCTAGCTAACTAGCCTAACAAGATCATTTAATTTAAGGCTTGGTTGGAATTTGTTCCTTATTTCTGAATGCATGTTGCAATATAACATTTTTTATTGATTGAACATTTTTGAAACTTGAATCCATTGGAAATTCCTTTTAGAGAATCACCAAGTGCACTTGTGATTTGAATTATATCTATTGGAGGATTAAGGGGAGTATATTTGATGGAAGAATAAAGTGTATGATGATGATTGATATGTATTAGATGTTGTTGCCTTTAGGAATTCCACTTTGGATTTCAATTGCATATAGAAATTTAGTGATTTCTTTTAGTTTATATTTTGACAAGTATTTTCTTAAAATCCTATATTTTGCCTCTCATTTTGATATTGTTGGTTAACATATTTAATGAATTTAATTTCCCTAAAGAATTGAAATTTCTTATTTCTACAATGTTTATAAACTAATGATTATTTTCTTGTATATGTATATTTTACTACCAAAATTTTTAATTTGAATTTGTAAGCAGAATTTTAGGTTTTCTATGAGATTATCTGCTCACTAGGTTTCCATGAAAGTGATTCCATTTCTTTCCTATTTTTCATAGCTTAAGGCAGTCCTATCATCCACCTACATTCTTCTAGACCTGAGTTTGCTCCTTGATTGTCTATACTTCTTTTGCAAAGCTCGAACGCTTACTAATGGTAGTAATTTGGCAGTTGGTATAGTTAAGCTGTGGGTGTGTTTTTGTTTGGTTGTCACCTAGGGGTTTTATACACTATCTCGTTTGGGCTTTTGTGATCTTTATTTTTGCTGTATAGGTTATGTGTAGGGTGTGCAACACTCATCTTTTGTACTGGTCTAGTGCCCAGGGTCCAAAAAATAAAGGAAACTCTATTGTATTTTGTTAAAATCTGATGAAGCATTTGATAATTATGTCTGTGTCATTTAAGGGTCACATTAAAGAGGTTACTATATTGTTAAGCTTGTAAAGGGTTTCCTAATGATGACTTTCTATGTTGGCCACATGCCATAGATCGAGATGTGGCAAAGTTAGTATCAAAGCATGGTCTAGAGTCTAGATGCATGATTAGGGGTCTCCAATTGTTAAATTGGGATAGACATACTGAGTTCATGTTAGTGCTCCTAGGAGCTTGAAACATGAATAAGGATATGTTGATGCCCACTCCATGAAATATGTTAAAAAATCTCCATAATTCCTAAATCTTTCATTTCTACTTACATATGTATTTGAATCTTGCATGAACAAATTCTTCTGCTTGATAAGAGGGAGATGCCACCCAAAACTAAATCTTTGGCTCATATTAGACATCGATCTGAAGAAGCATCTAAGAAAGCTTCACATAAACCATCTTATTCACCCTCGCTACCTTGAGGAAGAGGTAAAGTCAGGGGCTGAGGTCATGCTAGGAGTTGAGGCAAGGTTGCACTTGAAGAAGTGCAATTGAAGGCTTTCCAGCTTGAAACAGATGCTCTTTCCATTTTTGGAGCTTTAGTTGACCCTACCACTTCAGATGCCTCCACATGGGCCAGAAATTTACAAGGAGCCATAAATAGGTTCATTGATGAACTAACACAATAGAGACTTCAGAGACAATGATAAGAAGGGCTAGAAACATTTTCCACCCATCCACCTCCTATAGAACTACCCCCTATGAACTTCAGGAATTATCTTCAAGAGTTTTGAATGCTCAAGCCTCCTTCATATTTAAGCATTGGGTCTTTAGTAAACCTTCTTCTATTTTTGGATCAGATTGAGTGGTTAAGGTGAGTCCTTGAATGCTCAGACGATATTACTGTGAGGTTGGTGGGATTCTAGCTAGATGAATCCCCTATAGATTGGAATTAAGGTTGAGAACGTCATGGATCAATAGGGGAAAGCGCATACACATGGGAAATGTTTCAAACCACTTTCTTGCAAAAATTCTTTCCAGAAGGGCAATGATATGCTAAATTGTAAGAATTCAACAATTTGAAACAAAAAGGGTTAACAGTTTCTGAATATGCTGCCTAGTTTCTAAATCTATCTTAGTTTGCAAGATATATGATCCCTACAAAAGGGAAAAGGCCAGGAAATTTGTTGATGGCCTTAATGATAATTATTTCAATGTTATTCAAGTTTCTCAGGGCACTACATATGAACAAATGTATAATCAAGCCATAGCGCTGGAAGTGAGATTTATGGAAATAAAAAAGGAAAGAAAAGCACAAGGTAGTCCAAGAAAGAAATTAGGATTTAAGGATGTAAGTGAAGATTATAGAAGGCTACCATCCTTAGCTTCCATTGCACCTCCCTCATAGAGGCCTGATGTACAAATTCTGCACATATAACCTTGGTGTGTGTGATCTGAGTAAAAGACTAGCAAGTTTGGCCTCTTTGAGTTATCACCCTTTTGGACTTGTCGAAGAATCCATTCGAGGTTTTGTAGATGAGAAACTAGAGCTTGCTTCAGAAATGTATAGATGGGCCATGTGGTGAGGCAATGCCCTTATCCAATAGTCCCACCTTGTAGCATTAGGGCCATGAGTGCGTCAGGAAATGTCTTCCCTCAATTTGTAGCATCTACAAGAGCCCCACTATTTGAGTTTTGTAGAAGAGGAGGAGATAGAGGATCTATTACTAGAGGTCATGGTAGTGGACATGGAGCTATTATGAGAGTATATGCCTTGACTAGGCAAGATGCCTATACTTCCAATGCAGTAATTACAAGTACTTTATTGGTTAATTCTATTCCAGCTTCAATATTATTTGATCTGAGTGCAATCCTCTGATTTATCTCTACTTATCTTACATTGCAACTTGCTAGGCCCCGATTCCCTTTAGAATCACAACTATTGACATCCACTCCTTTAGGTTAGACATTGATTGCTTATGATAGGATTTCTTCTTGTGAGATTGATGTGTGTGGAACTATTTCACTTGTTGATATGATTATGCTAAACAAGGTTAGTTTTGATGTTATATTGGGCATGGATTAGTTATCAACACATCATGCATCTATTGATTGTCACAATAAGCTAGTTAGTTTCCATGTACTAGATGGAGAAGCCCTTTTGCTCTAGGGAGATGGTAGTGATGTTCTTGTTCACCTTATTTTTTCCTTGAGTGTTTGAAAAATGATAAGGAAAGGATGTGAGGCTTATTTGAAATATATCTAGGACATAGAAGAAATAAAGCAGAAGGCAAAAAATGTACTAGTGGTTCAGGAGTTTTTAGATGTCTTTCCAGAAAAGCTATCTAGAATTCTACTAGAACGATGTTGACGATGAAAATTGGTCAATAGGTTAAGTCCAGTATACCCCAAACTACAAGTTCAAAGCATATGTATGTGACAAAAGAGGTGATAGAAGAGGAAAAACAATGGACACTAGAAGCTTTTTATCATGGTTTGGCAAAAGTCTGTGTGACCTCTATGTCCACAATGGTTTTATGCTGGCTTTGTGCAGTGCTTTCTCCTTTCAACTCAATATAATTATAGTATATAAGCTCACTCACTATTTTGGTAGGGTTTCTACATGTATTTTTTGCTTACTTATAATGATTTGTCCCTTCCTTATTCATAAAAGCAATGGGGGTAACAAGTGTAATTTAAAAAATAGCAAAATCATCATTTCCATCATTGTGGGCAATAATTGCTTGGCATTTCACTGTTGGATTTTGGAGGTTCATTTCCATCAAGGGATCTCCCTGGTCTTTTATTCTTACTGAAAGGTATACTTGATCCTGTATTAGCACTGAAAAAACTATTTGAGCTTTTTATTTATACTAAAGGGTCTTCTTGGTCTTGCATTAATCTCAAGGGATCTACTTGAGCTTTTTGTTTATATTGAAGGGTATGCTTAGCCTTGTATTAGCATTGGGGGATTAGCTCAGGCTTTTTATTCTTTTCAATAGGTCTACTTGGTCTTGCATTAGTGCCAAAGGATCAAGCTTTTTATTTATACTGAGGGTTCTGCTTGATCTTGTATTAATACTAAAGGATTTACTTGAGCTTTTTATTGATAATGAGGGGTCTGCTTAGTCTTGCATTATTACTATAGGATCTACTCAGACTTGATATTAAGCTCATGGCTCAATCTTTTTAACTTTTAACCATGACTTGCTATTTTCTGCCCTTCCTTTGATTGACTGAACATGTAGCTCATCATTCTAAGTCTTCTTTTCTTTCTTTTTTGCTTCTAGCCTTTGGCTTCTGTGAGCTCATTTTTCTCAAGTTGATCAATCTTCACCAAGAGAACCTATATATTGAATAGAGCTAGTTATGCATGACAATGGACTCACCGATCATGCTATAATGTTTAAGTCAACTAAAACTTAAGAGAAGCATAAATTATTTTATGTCAAAGTAGAGGTTTGTACTCAATATGCTTTTGTAGATGGGTCCCTTGCAGTTGGATGATCGTTAGCCAATTGAATCACCGAGCATGCTATAATGTTTAAGTAAACTAAAAAATGTGTGACATGTGAAAGGAAGAAAGCCTATCAAAGGCTTGTACAATGAAAAGATTGATAAATGTGTATTTAGGATATATAAGGCGGATAAAAAGTCCACTGAAGGCTCAATCGATCGGCAAACTAATGATGCAAGAACAATGAAAAGCCATTCAATGAAGTACATATATGATAAAAGCCCATTGGAGGTGTAAGTGCAAAAAAAAAAACACCATGAAACAGTTGATCAAAAAAATAAATATCCATAAACAAAATTTATTGATATGGTTGATCAGCCTACTCTAGACAAGAAAAAAAAAGAATAACAATAACAAAGGCAAGAAGGCCTAGTCTACTTTTAAATCCTTTGCAAGCTATTCCTTTGCTCCTGTTCAACTTGAAAGTGTCAATTGATTTGTCAGGATTGAAATTTTGAATTTGACGAACAGCCTCGATAAACCCAATTTGGAACATAGGATAGCTAAGCTCTTCAGCTTCAGCAATAACAACCTTAAGTCTATAGGCAAAAGCCATCTTGTTCTCCTCTTACTTCCACCGTTCGACCTCCAATCCCATTCTTTCACTATCTCAACAATAAAGTTGGTAAAGTCAAAGATGTTGCTATCTCAATCGACAATTCTCTAGTCTTAGCCTCAGTGCCCTTCCTTAAGCTCTCCACAACCCTTAAGTTATTCTCCACCTAGTTCCTTCTCCATCCAAGCAAATGTTAACACAATAGACAAGAGAGAGGTGGCCAACCATATAATTTGGGCCGTAAAAGACTTATTATATGGAAAAATCAACTTTAAGGAACAAGTCGATACAAGCCTGCGAAGGGCCAACAGAAGCTAAGTTATCCAGCGCACTAAGAGTGCTCCACGAGCACTACCTCGCTCGCTACGACAAAGTGACGCAATGAAGCCATCGCAAGACCAACTCACTAAATGGCCAATCTTCCTGCACACGCTTGTTGCATTCTAAGTGACAACCTTGAGCTTGCTAAGCAACCTACTACAAGCAGTCCTAAGTTAGGAGAAGACAAATTCTCGCCCAGGTAAAGCAAAGATGAAGTCACGCACCCATATGCGCCTGCTTGCAGCTAACAAGAAGGACCCACCTCGCAGCCAATATCCTACAACATCTGGATTGTAGATTTTTATTGTCTTTTCCATTTATATCCTGATGTAACACAACAGTAGCTTGTAATTATTACATTTCACTCTTCCTTCCTCTATAAATATGAAAGCATTGCTAGAAAGAGGGGGACGCATGCAACTTGTAAGCCAAGACTCCATAAAAATTCTCTTTGACACATTAATAAAATCTCTGCCATGGACGTAGGATCTAGTATCGCCTAGATTTAGCCAAACCACATAAAAATACGATCTCAACTCTTCCTCCATCCTCTCTGCCACCCTCTTAGCATGTCTTTATCGCTCAGGAAGATAGATCAAGGTCCATAAATTCACTTCTATTGGCCAGAGTTTGGGATTCTCCGTATGAACCAAATTCCAACATCAACATTTTTGGCACCATCTGTAGGGACCCATCTGCTTGTTGAGGCATCTCTGCAACTATAATGGCAAGAGGATGAACCACTTGGAGTTCAACCACACCAGTTCTTCAACCAACAGACACTCCTATTCAGGGGGCTCACCAGTATTTTACTGCTAGCCTTGGACATGAAGGGGCGCAAACACCCAGCCAATGTCAACCTGCACTCGAGAACACAGTCCAAGAGCTGGCTGAAGCTGTTAAAGCAATGGCACAGGCATAAGCCTGAGGTGCCAAAAGATAAGAAGAAAATATGACACAGCTCCTGCAGCTCCAAAAGGAAGCTCAGAAGGAGACTCACAAAGATCATGATAGTCAACAACTGGGGGGCTCCCAACAGGCACAAAGGTCTACCCCTCAGCCTCATACACGGGACCAGACAATGTTGAAAATCTTCCACAAGCTCAAACAATAAGAAGAGTGCCCACGGCATTAAAGCAGCCAACCTCACTACAAGGAAAGCTCACCATTTTCTATAGAGATCGAGATGCAACCTCTCCCTCAGAAGCTCAAAGTGCCCATGATCCCGCTATATGATGGGAATAGAAACCTGAGCGACCACCTAGATGTCTTCAATATGCAGATGGATCTTTAGACAATTGACCCACTAGTCAAGTGTGGTTTCAAAGCCTCCCCATCTCGCAGCGTCAATGGCTGGGAAGAATGTTAAAGAAAGTTCATTGACCAATATCGAGCACTGAAGAGGTGGCTCACGCCTCCTTGCCACATCGCAATGATCCTTCAACATAAGAATGAGTCACTGAATGACTACATAGCTTGATTCAGGCATGAAGCCAACTCTATGGAAAATCCTTTAGAGGAAAGTATCTTAACAGTAATCTCAACGTGACTTCGCAAAGGCGGTAAACTATATAGAAGCCTTTACAAGTCCCCAGCTCGAGACCTTACTGAATTCTATGAGAGAGCTACCTAAAAAATAAGATGGAAAGAAACCTTCGAAATGGAGGAACCTAAGCAAAAGGTGGACACCAGTAGTCCTACTACAAGCAAAAAAAGGGGTAGTGAGAGTCACAATGACCCCACTCCCCAACTCGCAAAGAAAGCCAAGCTTCAGTGACCCAGAGGTCGCTTCAAAAGCTACAATGTCCTCTCGGATATGTAGGACAAAATTTTTGTCATGGAAAGGCACAACAAGGACTTTGGACAGCCTAGACCAATGAGAGCTTCCCCTAAGTCCAAAGACTCCAATAGATTCTATGCCTACCACAATGAGGCTGGTCATACCACCTTAGAATGTTGGACACTAAAAGATGCCATTGAAGATCTCATTAGAAGAGGCCGATTACGGGATTACGTGGCAAGACTATCAGAGCAGCAAGCTCAAGAAGCCCAGCGAGTTACAACTCATGAGCTAGAGCCATCCATCAGAACCATATTCTAATCATGTAATATCCTCATGAACCCTACTATAACTTTGAAATGTGAATTGTTCAGTGAAAAAGGTACTCAAAAATTACCAAAATTTACTGTTGATTAGCCAAAACGCAACCACTGCCCAGCCAGTACAACAAAACTAAAACAAAATTATGGGTGAGATGACCTTTGAGCCTACATCGCAAACGAAAACTAAAACTCAACCAAGGGTGAGACGGCCCCAAAGCTTACCTTGCAAACAAAGCCAAAAGTAAATCGGCACAAAGCCTACCTCAACAAACTACACTGCAGCCAAATAACAAGCTACAAACCCCATCACGTCACAAGGATGCTAGACAAATTCATTACAACTTCCATGCAACGTCCAAATCCATAACCAGCATGTGGCTAGAAAGTCTTAGCTCATGCCTGAGCTCTCATCAATCGCAACTTGCATGTGACCTAATCCTTACTTGCTAAAGTCAACTGAATGAAGAAAAATAAAAAAAGATAAGATATGGCCGATTGGTCAAAAGACATTCCATTAATCATTAGAAGTGTATATATAGCGGTGCATGAATCATTCAATACAACATTCAGAAAATAAAACGCTTATACAACAAAACACCTCACTCAGCGAGGCTAGATTACAAGAAATGCAGAAGCAAAGGTAAGAAGCTTAAAAGCTTAATACTACCATTCCAGCAAAAAAGGAAGAGCCAGACATAGAAGGAGCCAAACTCCCACCAGCAGGAAAATCAGCAACTTCACTCGTATAGTCTTCCTCCTGACTAGTGGTTTCTACTCAACCAGACCCAGTGTCGCTCGAAAGGATGCCAAGAATCCTAATAGCCATGCTGGATTCTATGGAAAGGATCGATGGGAAGTAATCCAAGATTAGCACAAGACTCCCCAAGAGCCTACCAAGCGGATCCTATGGCGAAGCCACATGCAACAGGCTATCCATGCCTCCCAACACTCTGCAACAGACCATCCATGCCTCACAAGCTTAAACGGAAGCCAGGCAACAAAAAATGCAAGGGGCTCTCCAGCCTCTTCCATTGAACTTTCTTATGGCATAAAAGAGAAAACCCCCTTCGAGTATAAAAAGACTAGCTTGGTCCATCGAATAATCCAAAAGATATTTGGCCAATCCCAATCCAATGGCCCAAATTCAACAAAAGCACCACGCTAATGGCCAAAAACCATGAACAAAAGAAAGTTTGGTCTGAAGCTGAATGATAAGTGCAAAAAGAGGTCTGAAAAGATAACTTTGTCAAGCAGGAAGTTTAACTGACCAAATGTACAAAGCCTCAAGAGAAATTACAACTCCCAGTCTTCAAAGTGAACTCAGAGTTGGGGGCTTATGTTATATGGAAAAATCAGCTTTGAGGAACAAGTCTATAAGAGCCTGTGAAGGCCAACAAAAGCTAAGTTATCCAGCTCACTAAGAATGCTCCATGAGCACTACCTCACTTGCCATGACAAAGTGATGCAACGAAGGCATCGCGAGACCAACTCACTGAACGGCCAATCATCCTGCACGAGCTCACTACGTTCCAAGTGACAACCTCGAGCTCACTAAGCAACCTGCTAAAAGCAATCTTGAGTCATGATAAGATAGATTCTTGCCCAGCCAAAGCAAAGACTAAGTTATGTACCCATATGCACCTGCTTGCAGCTGACAAGAGGGACCCACCTCGCAGCCAATATCCTACAATAGCCAAATTGTAGATTTTTATTGTCTTTTCCATTTATATCTTGATGTAACACAACTATAGCTTGTAATTATTACATTTCACTCTTCCTTCCTCTATAAATAAGAAAGCATTGTTAGAAAGAGGGGGAGGTGAGTAACTTGTAAGCTAAGACTGTGTAAAAATTCTCTTTGACACATTAATAAAATCTCAGTTGTGGATGTAGGATCCGATACTACCCAGATTTAGCCGAACCACATAAGAACACCGACTTAGCTCTTAACACGTCTCCATTCCTTGGGAAGGTAGATCAAGGTCCACGAATTCACTCCCATTGGCCAGAGTTTGAGACTCTCCATATGAACCAAATTCCAATTTCAACAAAGCATCAGGTGGCAAATGGGACCATGATCCTGTATAAATTCATCATTATTGTCTTAGATAGTTGGGAGAAGCAACTGATTATGTACAAAGGCACTATAGTCTAATTCTTTATACCAGAGGTTGTCATTGATGTCAAAGGACAAAGTAATTCCTTAAAGGGCTTCGATCAATAGCAATTCCTTCTAGGCACCCATTTTGAACTTCTTGGCATTAGAAGCTAGGGCATTAGAAGAGCTACTTCCTTTACCTTTGGAGAAGTCCATAGAAGAAGCCTTTCACTTACTCAAAGATAATGCCTTGGTACGATAGGATGAAAGCTTATCCCGATCAAGAGATGCAAGATCACTAGTAATCTTAGTTGCTTGTTGTGCTAATTCAATCTAAGTAATCGATGGAAGGATAGGTCTCTTCTTGGCCAATGTGTGGGCATAGATTTCACCTAATTGCTTAAGGTCCATCTTTGATCAATGAATCTCTATTACTTCCTTATTTAACTAATTATATAAAATGAGGAAAAGGAAAAACTAGTGAAAATGCAAAGTAATAAGAAAGCTAGAATGGAAGCAAAGTATGTATGAAGCACAGACTAAACGCAAATGGATTAATGCTAAGAGCCAAATGATTAGGCCTTCCTCATTGCTGGATAAGTATGTAAGAGACTGACTTTGAGGTTGTTTTGTAGGAGATGACAATTTGGCGGCATAGTGTGGTCACCCCTCTTAAAGGAAAAAAGTGTAAAGCCCCATGGTTGATTGAGCCTTGAAGAAGGAATGCTTCTAACTATAAACACTGGTAAGCATATTTTCTATGAAAATTTGATCTCAATGCTAAATGAAGTGTATCTAATCCCTAACTTTTGGCTGAGAATAACTAAAGTAGAAGAAAAAGAAAGCCATAGTGGAGGTGACACATAAACCATGGTTCAGCAATTGAAAGCAACGAAAGAAGACCTTAGCATTCCAAGTTAGTTGGGCTGGACAAATGTTCAAAACTTGGAGAATACTTGCTTTGATAAGAATGGTGGGTAGACATGAAGACAATTGACCATTCCCCATCAAGCATCACATATAACATGGTATTATAGCTACATGCCTGCTACTCTACTTCGATAGGTTGAAAGAAGATCCTCTCAATAGATTCATCCTAAATATCAACCTTTTCCAACTCTTAAACAACATTTGGGTCCTGCTATTTGTGAAAAGTAGCAATTATTTTCACATCAGGGTGAATCCATCTTAAATCATCTAGCATAATATCGATTAGGTGAGCCTACTCATTTTTGTTTTCATGTCAGCACCTTTCAGCCATGATCATTCAAAGAGGAAGGGTAAAGCAGTAAATGACACTTTTGAAAGAAAACTCTTTGAAATCAGAGGAAGAATCAGAATTAGACAACGGGTCAATTGGATTACCCAATCTATCAGATATGAATTAGGGAATAACACAAGGTTGAAGGCCACCTTCAAGGAAAGCAGAGAATACAGTTAAAGTGGGTGAAATAATGAAAACGGCAATTGAATAGGAAAAAGGAAGTCAAACAAAAATAAGAAAGGAGAGCCAGGCTAAAAGATGCAAAGCCTGATGGGAACTTGGGGAAAATTTTTATGCAACGAAGTAGTAACTGATGTAATATATTGCAATAAATGCAGAAATAAAGATCTCACACCTTCAAAGCATTGTAAACACGAAAAAGAAATCTGGCATCAGGATAGGATTCAGAGAGGGGGTCGCCGAAGCTTCTGCACATAATGCTTGCGTGGAACGACCCTACGTCCAAGTATTGCGTAAAAAATGTGGAATTCTTGCATAGGTTGGGGGTTCAACAAACTTATCACGTCTAAGTAATGCGCTAACCATGTGTAGAATTCTTGCATGAACCACATACAAGTAATGTGCTTGCCCCAACATAGAATGCTTGCATGAAATGACCCTACATCCAAGTAATGCGTAAAAAACATAGAATTCTTGCACGGGTGGAGGGCTCGACAAACTTATCGCTTCCAGGTAATGCACTAGCCATGCGTAGAATTCTTGTGTGAACCACGTCCAAGTAATGTGCTCGCCCTCGCTTAAAATGCTTGCATGGAATGACCATACATCCAAGTGATGTGCTAACTCGATCATGAATTCTTGCACAAACAAACTGAGTGCTACATGAAGAACTGGCCCTCTGTTGAATTCTTGCATCTGTTGGCATAACTAATTGGCATTGCCACACATATCCTTGAAATAAAAGCTCATCAATTAAAATCAAGTGGCTTAGATTCCTTCTATCTACGTTAACAGATTATCCCGTGAAGTGCCCTTACCATGATTATTAGCCACAACTCCCGGCCCGTGAAGATGTCATCAACCAAACTGAAGGCCTAAGTCAGAGTCCTAACGAATAAAGCGAATATTCCAACACAAGCTGTGAATGTCTCGTAGAGTCATAGACAGGAGGGCATAGGGCACTAAGCAGGTCTCAAGCCCCTCAATGGGAAATCTACCTTTCCGAAATGATGACCAACGTGGAGAGGATGAGGGCTAACCAGGATCACGAACACGCTCGACTCTAACTTGCTCGTTACCAATGAACACCCATGTGGAATCCATTCAGTTGCTTGAAGCACATATCCCTAGTTGACAACTCAGACCTTAGAATTATACATTAGGCCCCAGAAAGACTGACAATGATTTGCCTGGTATTAATTACCCGACGGCAAGCATTAAATGCCCTAAGCTATGGGGGTTATCATTCTACTGGTCATGAAATTACATGCTAAAACTCTATCAACATGAAGAATGTATTGCATCCTTCGTGAAGAAATTCCATTACGGTGGTAACTCTACTCTGTAAAAGTGTCCTTTTCATGAATAAAAGAATAGCAATGTGAATGTAGGGGCCAAAATAGGCTTTAGCCGAACCACAATAAATTCCTAGTGTGACTTTCCTCTCATATTTTCTTGGATTCTCTTCGTTATTTTCTTTCATTCTTACTATGTGGTTAGGGGCAGCATACAATCACAACTAGTTGACCAAATATTGATGTCAACAAATAGAATTTAGGTGTGGAAACTAATTAATAAAAATTAATTTGATGTTGGAATTGAAGTGATAATTGTATTAGGATGAAGCAAAACTAACCAAATGATTTATTGGTAGGATGTAGTACTACTAGAGATAACGAACCTTCAAAACCAAGCGTGCAAGAAGAATTTTTAAGGTCAAGTAGATTAACATGAGTTACTTTGTGGTTGCGTGGATATTATAATGAGTGGCTAGGGTTAGAAATAATCTATCTGAAGTTATTACAAAGCTAAGGTACAAGTAAACATAATTTGCACGCTTGCAAGTCAAATTAGACTACTAAGCAAAAGAAACAAAAAAAGAATCCAATTTTAAGGCATTGCATTAGATCAAAGATGGAAATTGAATTAGCACTATGCCATAACATATTTAGATGCTAACAAATAGTATAAATTCTCGTGGTAGGAGATAACAAGGGAAGAATGGATTTAACCATAGGTGCTTAGTGCATAAAAGATTAAAGTGTTAGACGATAGAGATCATGATCTACTATTCAATATGAGGGCTCATTAGGATTGCCCATACCAAAACACATATACATGTCATGTCTATTATATAATGACTTGACTTCAAGGGGTACCATCTAATAAACACTAGATAACCTAAGAACTCATAGCATAAGCTCTTTCTATATCAATCACTAACTTTTTTGTGTTATACTTTCACTAGCAATTTATTTATTATTTATATTGTCGATGGTGGAATTTGGTTCTAATCCAAACTCTTGCCAACTAAGGGTTCTTCCGGGATCTCAAACTACTAACAAGTTCTAGGATAAGAAATCAACAAAACAAGCGAGAGAGAAGGGGAGAGTAGCAAGAGGACACAAGATTTTTAAAGTGGTTCGGCCAAATCCAGCCAAAATTAGACCCCTATATCCATGGTAGTGTATTGACATCAGAATATTGTTATAGACTTTCAGCGTACAAGCATCTTTCATTTTAATGTTCATTTGCTTCCTGTATTTACAAAGGAAAGGAAGTTACAGTTGTAATTTTACATGCAGTAAATCTATTACATCAAGTATTTAATGTACAAGATAGGACAATCAGACTAAATCTTATAATTTGACTACTGCAAATTGTCTCCTACAAGTAGGCCCTACATGTCTATTCGGCAATACGTGAATTGGTCTTCTACTCAGCAAGCTCTCAGGTCACTGATCGTATCTCGCTGGCCAGATCCTTCAGTCTGTAGGAGTGTCTGTACGCAGGATAGTGAGGTCAAGCTCGCTACATTAGGGATGAACTCGAACTGATGAAGCCACTGTGCGATGCAAGCTAGGAGCCTTGCCGCACTTGGACCGTTCACTGGTCCATCACGGCAAATTCAAATTTCTCATATAACATATATATATAGTATATCATTTATTTATATTTGTATTTTTTTACCTAACCAAAATCAATATGTTTATTCTAGACCTAATTTATTACTCATCACTAAACTAGAGTTTCTCACTCACTTTTAATTCAATAATTTGTAGTGGTTAATGACAACATTCCAATTCATCCACATACATTCAAAGGAGAGAAAGAAGATGCAAACACCATCATATCGTCAATCCCTCACCTAAACAACACATTGCCATATACAATATTACTTAATCTTGAACTCATAATTAAAAATGATCCAAGAAAGGATGTTTTAATTTGCAACGGAATCTACATTTGCCTTGTTAGCTTAAATTTTGCATCTCTATTCATTTACAACAATTTATATGAACATGCTTTCACAATTGTCCTATTATTCTCAACTATCTCATATCACATGCAACCAATATAATAGCTACTTATCAATTCAAGTTTCTTAGACTCATAATCATTGTGATTACAACACACGTGCGTGCACACACACATACATATATATGTATGTGTATATGTATGATAATCATGTAAAAATCACTTACATCTACATGATGACCACAGACACATTCACCCTCAACTGACAACCTTTTTGAGCAGCAAAAAGCAATAGGAGTTTCATTTAAGAATAACCACTTAATTATCACTTAAAAAGCATTGAATACTCAAACTCATATATGCCACTTAATTACTTTCATCTTTGGGTCAAAAAAAATGAAAGCTTGAGTATTGGTCCAACATCAAAGGCAAGAACAAAAGAGCTAGAGTTTTGATGATAGATTGCAAATGGAAAATTCAATCAAAGTGTAATGTACAAAGGCACAAAAGCCTACAAAGAAAGCTCAATGAAGCAGAAATCTTAGAACAAACCCCACTATAACTAGTGAGGACAAAGGCTTATGTGGATTCCATCTACAACTCTAAATCCATACATCTTGGGAAAAACAAAAAGAATCAGTACCTAAGCGGCATCATTTCAATAGGTGGAAATGTTAGGTATAATTAGGCAACTAGTATGCACATTTGCTTACAGTTTGAGAATTGCAAAGATCAATGACATGTCTTTGAGTAGGCATCAACATATCTTCATTTATGTATCATATTCTCAGGTGCACTAACATGAACTTGAGATGTCTATTCCTTTTTTGGCATTTGATAACTTATGCATGATGCACCTACTCTTAAAACCATACTCTAATACCAAACTTGTCACGCCTCAATTTTTGGAGAGTAACTAGCGTAGGGAGACAATTGGAGATACCTTCCTACAAGCCACACACTAAACATATGAAGACCTATTAGAATAATGCTTTCATAGCAAACTTTCTATAAAATTTGAGAAGAAACATTAACTCTATAATTTCCAAGGCAATTTCTTTCATAAAAAGTTAAGAATTTTTTTTAACAAAAATTTTTACAAAATTTCCCCAGTTTTTCAAATAATTACCAAGGTCTCATGCCCTCTTTACAACCTGTACTCAACACTAAAAACTTTACACAACTTCGAATAATAAGAAGACTTAAGAGTATACACCTTTTCACAATACATGACACATGCAACACTGCTTATTCCAGTTGCCAAAAACAATTCTCCAAGTTGTGTCTTCCATCGCTAGCAAGGTGGACCACTCTGAAATAGATGGTTTTGATACCTAAAATATTTTTAAAGGAAATCACAGTGGGTTCGAAGAACATAGTGAGTGAATTGTTTTCTTATACTAATGTCCAATCAAAATATGTTTTAGGGGATATCTAGTTTTCATTAGTTATTTTTTATTTTATTTTCACATTTGGAAGCAATTTCTCATTTGAAAATCATATTAATACAAAACTAAAATATTATCATCATAAGATGGGTAAATTCACAAATTAGCTTTTGTCAATACAATATTAACAATAGGATAATAGTGTAGAACCATAGCCATACCTTCATTTTTAAGTTCATAAACAAGTTATATGAGTACATGAGTCAATGAACAAGGTAATTAGGGAAAAAAGGTAATTAGTTTGAAAGATATTCAAAGTTTAGAGATTTGGATCCCTAGCTTATCTTCTCCAAGCAACCAACCGGAGTAGATTTTCAATTTAATGCCACAATCTCCTTATCCCTTCCAGAGATAATGGCCATCTAGTCTTTCAAATTTGCAAGTGCACTTAGGGTTCTTGAACAAAATGATTCCCTAAGGATCCAACTTATAAGTTCAACAACTTGCCATTTCATGAAACAATATTCAATCAAAAGAACCAAATAAATTTGCTATCAACCTTTTCGCTAAAAAAAGGGCAATTCGACATCAATCTCATCAAATGTATTTATTATAGCTATAAACATAAACTTTTCTTATAACTTCAAACTTTCAAGACCAAAACATAAGTAGCTAGTTTTTAGTATCCATAATGGGCAAATCAATTGCTACAAGGTAAAACATCACTTTATAGTATTAGGAGCAAGTGAAATTCAATTTTTTTTTAATCTAAAGTATATTGAAAACTTTATTTTTTTTCTTTTTTTTAGTAAAAACAATTAAGTTTTGCATAATACTAATCAAAAGGAAAGTAAACTACTCACAGACCTTGACTTGCTCCCTTAGGAGATCAAACTTTTCAATTAAGGTGCCAACCAATAAGTAGATCCCACTGTAGCAATTGAGCATAATTTACAATTAATTTTACCTACATAAATTTTAGTGCTCATTAAGCCATTGAACTCATCCTATATTGTAACTAAAACAAAAAATTCTTAGAGCCTCAATTAGCAAGAATTCCTACTTGAATTCTTAAATAGGGTTGGAATTTTTCGCAGAATTTTGCTCAATTCCTCAATGAGTATTGCAAATTAGAGCTGGTTTTAGCAAAGAGATCAACATTCAACATGATTAGAGGTGAGAGTTTGGTGATAGCTATTCTCTTCTCTTTTACTAAAATCCCTTTCTAAGAACTAATTTAAACCAATCTAACTTGTAGAAATCACATCCCTAAAATAGTTGGAATTACAATAATAACTAACTTAGAGCAGAGACCAACAGGAACAATGTGTCTCCATCGGGCATCTTAGGTAGGGTACAGATGGGAACCAATAGTAGATCCACTCCAACTGAAGTGTTGCCAGAGTAGCGGTGGCTAAAGGCAACTATCGTGGCTGACCACTAGACTGGAATGAACTGAGCAAAGCTGGACAAGCTCAATCGGCCAACTACAGTTAGCTTTAGACAGTTCAGAGAGTGATGGCAAGAGGAGGCCAAGAAGGAAAGGGTGACAAAATGGAGGATGGCAAGGCAGATTGGTGTGGTGGTGATGACCCACTATTCAATTATGATGTATAGTAAACAAAAGAAAAATGCTTAAAACAAATAAATAAATTTATGGTGTGTCAAGTCTATATGAAGCTAAGCCATAGGATCTATTTTAAGCATGATGAGGTTATGCAATAGAATGAATATTTCTTTATGCTAAGAATTGACATCTATGTAGCTTTCCTAATCAGTTGTGAGTTCAACTTCTATATATGGACATGCAATTTAAACTATATGATACATAAATCTCTTTTCACAAAAATGTCTAAAAGACTTAGATTGACTCTTAATCAATAATACATATTTTTTAACCGAAAAGAAAATATAAAGATTCTACAATAAAATTCAGGTGTGGAAACTAACTAATGAAAATTAATTTGATGTTGGAATTGAAGTGATAATTGTTTTACAATGAATCAAAACTAGCCAAATGATCTATTGGAAGGAAGTAGTACTACTAGAGATAACAAACCTTCAAAACCAAGCATGCAAGAAGAATTTTCAAGGTCAAGTAGATTAATATGAGTTACTTTGTGGTTGCATGGATATTATAATGAGTGACTGGGGTTAGAAGTAATCTATCCGATGTTATTACAAAGTTAAGGTACAAGTAAACTTAATTTGTACACTTGCAAGTCAAATTAGACTACAAAGCAAAAAAAAAAAATCCAATTTTAAGGCACTGAATTAGATTAAAGGTGGAAATTGAATTAGCACTATGCCATGACATCTTTAGATGCAAACAAATAGTATAAATTCTCGTGGTGGGAGACAACAAGGGAAGAAAGGATTTAATCGTTGGTGCTTAGTCCATAAAAGATTAAAGTGTTGGATGATAGGGATCATGATCTACTATTCAATCTTCGGAGAAATCGGTCCAGATCTGCGCAAATGAAATTAGGAACGAGGGTTTATGGATTCGAAAATTCCAACGGAAATTCCAACGGACATTTCCGTTGGAATTCAATAAATACTAGAAACGCAC